>CM053028.1:557037063-557264002 GCA_028564925.1 Lithobates sylvaticus | reverse complement strand
TCCAGTGTCCCGTGTGTGTGTTCTCCCTCCAGTGTCCCCCTGTGTGTGTGTTCTCCCTCCAGTGTCCCCCTGTGTGTGTGTTCTCCCTCCAGTGTCCCCCTGTGTGTGTGTTCTCCCTCCAGTGTCCCCCTGTGTGTGTGTTCTCCCTCCAGTGTCCCCCTGTGTGTGTGTTCTCCCTCCAGTGTCCCGTGTGTGTGTGTTCTCCCCCCCACAGCGTCCCCCTGTGTGTGTGTGTGCGCGTTCTCCCTCCAGTGTCCCCCTGTGTGTGTGTGTTCTCCCTCCAGTGTCCCCGTGTGTGTGTTCTCCCCCCCACAGCGTCCCCCTGTTTGTGCTCTCCCCCCCACAGTGTACCCCATTGTGCTCTCCCTCCCCAGTGTCCCCCTGTGTGTGTGTGTGTGCTTCCCCCCTCCAGTGTCCCCCTGTGTGTGTGTGCTTCCCCCCTCCAGTGTCCCCCTGTGTGCTCTCCCTCCCCCGTGTCTCCCTGTGCAGGTGTGGCTTGAGTGTGGGGACCAAGGGGGCCCCATGATCTTCTATTGCCCGGGGGCCCCATGAGTTGTCAGTCCGCCCCTGGACTCCACCATGGTGTCCTGGTACAGATCTTTGTGTTCTTTTAGAGACTCCTTCATCACCCCATCCTCATCATCCTCCTCTTTTATCTCTTCTTTAACTTCAACTTTAGAATCTCTCAGGTTTCCACTCTGAATATATAATAAAAATTACATCAATGGTAACAATTCAGATAATGTACAGATCCTAATGATACTATCAGTGATTGTTCCTCATCTACCTGATGATGGTGGGGGATGGTGTGACCTTCCTGTGTGGAATCCCAGGAATACAGAGGACGGGGACATCTCTCTGGTGGGTTCCCATTACTGGATCCATCTGTAGGAAACACACACACTGACTGAATACATTGTTTCTATGTGTTTATCAGATGATGGGGGATCTAGGTGGAGCCTCCGTACTGCTCTCTCCTTTACAATAAAGTCTCCTCTTACCCGGTGATGTGAGGGGCGGATGATTGTCCATCATGATGGTCATATGATCTCCAGACTTTACAGGAGGAAAACTCTAGATCTGAACACAAAAAGTAAAATCAAATGATATTCCCAGAATCCTCCTCACCTCACCATTCAGGTTTCCATTAAAGCCCCACTTCAGGTTAAGATGTAATTTACCCACACAGGACCCCCACACTATGCAGGTTAAAAGCTTGTAACAGGAATTCTGATATCATTATATACAATGCAGGACCAACAGTCCCACTTTGCTAGTGAGGATGCCAAGGGTCCGCCCAAATCCTAAGAGTATCGGAAAAAAAAGCAGATAGAGAGACATTGGGAGGAGGAGCTGTGAGGTCAGTGTGATGTCATAGGACATATAGACTCTGGCTGGAGGGACATTGGGGGGAGGAGCTGTGAGGTCAGTGTGAGGTCATAGGACATATAGACTCTGGATGGAGGGACATTGGGAGGAGGAGTTCTGAGGTCAGTGTGATGTCATAGGACATATAGACTCTGGATGGAGGGACATTGGGAGGAGGAGCTGTGAGGTCAGTGTGATGTCATAGGACATATAGACTCTGGATGGAGGGACATTGGGAGGAGGAGCTGTGAGGTCAGTGTGATGTCATAGGACATATAGACTCTGGATGGAAGGACATTGGGAGGAGGTGCTGTGAGGTCAGTGTGATGTCATAGGACATATAGACTCTGGATGGAGGGACATTGGGAGGAGGAGCTGTGAGGTCAGTGTGATGTCATAGGACATATAGACTCTGGATGGAGGGACATTTGAAGGGGGAGATTTGAGGGATCCTCTATATGAGGCTCCCGTGCAAACCAAATCATTGTTCCTGGGTGTGTCCTTCCTCTCCTAAACTGAAGAGTGAACTTTGACCTTTACCATACAGAAATCTGTCGGGAATCTGTGAAAGTAAGCTCTCATGTGATCAGGTGACGTGCGGAGGAACGGAGTGTAAATAGCAGACAATTTTCTCCAGAGCGCTGGTGCCAAGTTTCCACCCCCCAGGATCACTGCAGGTGTGGAGAAAAGCTGTGTAAGAGGATATGGAGGAGAGATGAGGAGGAGATCCAGGAATCAGGATAAAGGTCAGGACAAGCAACAGACGAGCGCATCCAAGAGATGAAGCCGGGGTCACTACGCAGAAAATCAATCCAAGGAAACAACAGGCAGGACGAGGAATAGCAAGAAGGAGCTCAGAGACAAATGAGAATATTGCTCAGCCAATGGGAGATTATCTCAGCATGACTTACATAATGAAGGAGATGAGGGGGAGGGGAGGAAGTCACTTAAGGTAGGGCTTGATAAATCTGCTTTGAATCTAGGAGCCAGTTGAAAAAGTTAGGAGACAGGTATTTTTAGGGCAGTGTGGGTTGTCAGTGCCGGGGCCGGGTAAGTAATGTGTGAGTAATCTGTGAGGTGCAGAACATAAGACATGGGGTGCAGGAGATGGATGCATGTAATAGGGTGCAGAAGACAGGACATGCAGTGCAGGGTCCCGGAGAAGGATGTAGGTCACTGCAGGGGCGCAGTGTACAGAATGCAGGACATGGGGTGCAGAACAAATGACATGGGGTGCAGGGTAATGGAGAAGGATGTAGGTCACCACAGGTATACAGTGTGCAGAATGCAGGACATAGGGTGAAGGGTGCAGAACGTAGGACATGGGGTGTAGGACATGGGGCAGGACAGTAATCCAACCCAGGATACCAGAGAAGGGTGTGCAGGTCACCGCAGGACATGGGATGCAAGAGAAGGGTGCAGAATGCAGGACATGGGGAACAGGGTACTGGAGAAGGGTACTGGACATGGGGTGCAGGATATGGGGTTTGGGGTGAAAAACATGTAGTATAGAAAGCAGAACATGTGGTGCAGGGTGCAGAACACAGGACATAAGGTGTAGGATGGAGGTCACCGCAGGACATGGGGTGCAAAATGCAGCAGATGGGGCACAGAATGCAGGACATGTGGTGCAGGAGAAGGGTGCAAAACATGAGGTTCAGGGTGCAAAATGCAGGACATGGGGTACAGGGTGCAGAACACAGGACATGGGGTGTAGGACATGGGGCAGGACAGTAATCCAACCCCCCCCCTCCCCCTGTGTCCTCCTGCATGTCCTGTACATCTCCCCCAGCAGTGTGTGAGAGCAGAGTGGATGGAGAGGACATCTTGTGTACATAAAGCAGCATGTCCCTCCCTGGCTGGTCTCTTAGCTGGCTGCTTTGCAGGCTTGTCCTGGTTACTCCTGTAAGGACTCTGTAGTCCTGTTTCTCAGCACCTTGTGGGGATCTTTGTGGCAGTGCCGAGGTGGCGCCATGTTGGAGATTCGGTCCAGCTCCTTCCTCTCTGTTCTGCCGGAGGGCTCTGCAGGGACACAGACAGCTGTGGGTGGAAGAAGGAGCCGAAGGTGACAGTAATGCAGCTGTGGAAAGGAGAAAGATCGGCAGCGGGAGCTCAGTGAGATGAGTCCTCTCATGCCGCTGTCCTGCCCAGTCCACCCCTGACTTCACAGGTCGGGTGCCATCATCTCCTCCTCCCCCCCTCTTCCTCCCGCCTGGCCCCGCTCCGAGACACATTCCTGTCTTTATAATGTGTCTGGGTTTCAGGAAGAAACATTATTCAGACCAACAGTGAGAATGGGCTGACAAGAGCCCAGGGGCCAGGACGCCATTTCTAGTCACCATGGTGACCTGGGAATTGTTGAGCTCTGACTTATGGTGACCATAGAGACATGGAAATTCAGCTGGTTCAGCAGGGATCGGTCACATTTCCATCCATGTGTGGTCACTGCCGGATAAAAGTCACTCGATCAGCGTCTGCAGCCAATAGCTTCATCACTGATCTGTGTATTCTGAGAGCGGAGGAGCGCCCCCCATTGTCAGAATACAATAGTGCAGCGGGAGGATTTCCCCATCCCCCTCCAATGTGTGGATGGGGGAATCACTTCAGTTTTTTCCTCTCATCCCGCCTGCTGAACAATAAAACTGAACCATGTATGGCCAGCTTTGGAGGGAAGATATATAAATCATTAGTGATGGGCTCCGGTGTGTTGTAAACCCCAAATTCCCGATCCCACCAGGAAGCCGACACTGCACAGCGCTAATCACAGGCAGTGAGACATTTCTCGATCTGTACAGCTGAGGACCAGGAAAGGTCTCACTGCCTGTGATTAGCGCTGTGCAGTGTCGGCTTCCTGGTGGGATCGGGAATGTGGGGTTTCCAACACACTGGAGCCAATCATTATTCATCATCAACTGATCTCCCTGAAGGGGTTAATCTACGTATTTCCACACTATATATGTGTGTATCATCATCTGCTGGAGATAAAAGACATCACAGTGACTATGGAGGAAGAGGACGGACATGACGGGGGGGGTTACTGGGTGTAAATAGAAAATAAGATCTTATTACCTCCTCTGCTGCGTCTTTCAGCAATGTCTTCTCTCTACTTCCTCCCGACTCACCTCTCACCCGCAACTTCCTGTCTGTACCTTCCTGTCTTCCGAGAGTGGAGCTCCACATTTGACAGGAAACATGTGGCCTCCACTCCACTTTTTTTGTTGTTTTTTGTTTAATGAACTTTAATGTAGCAAACATTCAATAGACATTAGAAACAATGTTTTCGGTCACATCTGCATTTCCTGATGGTATTTGGTTGCAGACTGGAGCTCCACTCTGCACAGGAGTCATGTGACCTCCACAGATTTTTTTTTTGTATATCAACTTTAACCCTTTCGATGCCAGAGACGTTATTGCATTTTCTGCACACATTTAAAAAAAAATCACTGTATGCCTGAAGATTACATAAAACCCCCAAAAAACATGATATATTTTCTGAAAGCAGACACCCTAGAGAATGAAATAGTGGTAGTTCCAATATTTTACGTCACACAATATTATCGCAGAAACTTTTTGGTAAAATATAAAAGCCGAGGTTGCACCGAGTAAATAGATACCCAACATGTCACACCTTAAATTTGTGTTTGCCCATTAAATGGTGACAAACTTCAGTATTTTCTATAGGTGATAAAGGAAAGCCCCCTATAGGTCATCAGTTTAGTGTTACGGAGGAGGTCTGGGGATAGAATTAACAGCGGCCATATGTAACAAGTGTAGGCGCCCCTGGCGCTTGTACTTACATTCATGCGTGTGTATATGTGGGGGTGGGGGGCCTCCAAATTTTTTTTTTTTTGGGGGGGGGGGGGGGGGGCTTTGGTGTGCTTGGGTGTAACGTAATTTTTTTTGTTTAACCACTTCGCCTCCAGAAGATTTACCCCTCTTCATGACCAGGCCATTTTTAGTGATACGGACCTGCGTTACCTTAACTGACAATTGCGCGGTCATACGACGCTGTACCCAAATAAAATTTAAGTTTTTTTTTTACCCCCACAAATAGAGTTTTCTTTTGGTGGTATTTGATCACCTCCGCGGTTTATATTTTTTGAGCTATAAACAAAAAAAGACCGACAATTTTGAAAAAAATATGTTTTTTACTTTCTGCTAGAAAAAATAAAATGAAAAAAACTTAAACAATCAAATTTCTTCATCAATTTGGGCCAATATATATTCTGCTACATATTTTTGGTACAAAAAATCCCAATAAGCGTATGTTGATTGGTTTGCACAAAAGTTATATTGTCTACAAACTGTGGGATAGATTTATAGACATTTTCTTTTTTATTTAGTTACTAGTAATGGCGGCGATCAGCGATTTTTAGTGGGACTGCAACATTGCAGTGGACAAATCTGACACTTTTTGGGGACCATTGACACCAATGCAGTGATCAGTGCAAAAGAGAATGCACTGTCACTGTACTAATGACACTGGAAAGGAAAGGGTTAACATCAGTGGCTTTCTAACTGTGTGGGGGAGGTGCTTCAACTGTGGGAAGACAGAGATCTGTGTTCCTGCTTGGCAGAAACACAGGATCTCCATCTTCCCCTCTGACAGAACGGCGATCTGCCTTGTTCTACCTCTCTCGGAATGATCGCCCACCACAGTGTCAATCAGTCCCCATCAGTAACACCTGTCAGTACCTCATCATCAGTGCTACCCATCAGTGCCCTCTATTAGTGTCCGTCAGTGCCACCCGTCAGTGCCACATATCAGTGCCATCTATTGGTGGCCATCAGTGCTGCATATCAGTGCCCATCAATTCTACATATTAGTGCCTCCTCATCAGTGCCCATCAGTGAAGGAGAAAACAACATTTTATAACAGAAACAAAGAAAAAACTTTTTTTTTTTCCAAATTATTTCGGTCTTTTTTAGTTTGTTTAGCAAAAAATAAAAACCTCAGAGGTGATCAAATACCACCAAAAGAAAGCTCTATTTGTGGGAAGAAAATTATAAAAAGGTCATATGGGTACAGTGTAGCATGACCGCGCAATTGTCATTCAAAGTGTGAGAGCGCTGAAAGCTGAAAATTGACCTGGACAGGAAGGGGCGAAAGTGCCCGGTATTGAAGTGGTTAAAGTGTATTTTTTTCCAAAAATATTGTGCTTCAAAGATCGCTGTGCAAATACAGTGTGACATAAAATATTACAACAACTGCCATTTTATTCTCTATGGTCTCTGCTAAAAAATAAAAAATGTTATATATATATATATATATATATATAAATATATATATATATATATATATATATAATGTTTGGGGGTTCTAAGTAATTTTCTAACAAAAAATACTGATTTTAACATGTAAATAACAAATGTTAGAAAAAGGTTGAGTCTTTAAGTGGCTAAACTGACCTCATTTACAGACCGAAGTTCATTCCTTTGATCTAAAAGAACCAAAAGTTACAATGTTTCTCTTTGTCTCACCTGAGCGATGTTGTGATAAACTTAGTAGGCTGTAGGCTTGTGCAATTCGTTTCGTTACGAATCAAAATTCGTCCGAATTTAGCAACTTTCGGACATTCGGAAGCATTAGAATTTCAGAACAAAGTAATTACGAATAAAACCGAATCCGAACTAAATTATATCATAAATAGTGAATGCCTTCAGCATAATTTGTTAATGCACTAACGCGGCCTAATGCAACGTCGACTTGTGATCGTAATCGCATAACAAAATTTTTTATTTTATTTGAATCGATTCATTTTATTCCCTAGTGAGCTACTAAACAATTTGGAAATAAATTGATTCATCTGAATGTCCGCTAAATTTAACAAATAGTGAAATTAAATCATTTGTTATGCAAAACCACAAGTCGATTTGCTGTTGCATTAGGCTGCGTTAAAGCATCAACAAATTACCCCAAAGCCATTCGCTATTTGCAATATAATTTATTTCGGATTCAGTTTTATTCATAATCACTTTGAACGGAAATTCGAATGCATCCTAATGTTCGAAAGTTGCAAAATTCAGACGAATTACAATTTCAATGAGAATTAATTAGTTATTCCTGATATTAGAGAATTACATTTTTTTTAACCAATCAGTTGATTCCTTGGGGGCTGGATTACTGGCATGTAGGGATGAGCCGAACACCCCCCGGTTTGGTTCGCATCCAGAACATGCGAACAGACCGGAAGTTTGCGCAAACTATCGAACACCGTTAAAGTCTATGGGACTCGAATGTTCGAAATCACAAGTGTGAATTTTAAAAGCTAATATGCAAGTTATTGTCCTCAAAAGGGTTTGGGGACCCGGGTCCTGCCCCAGGGGACATGTATCAATGCAAAAAAAAGTTTTAAAAAACTAACGTTTTTTTCGGGAGCAGTCATTTTAATAATGCTTGAAGTGAAAAAATAAAAGTGAAATATTCCTTTAAATTTCGTACCTGGGGGGTGTCTATAGTATGCCTGTAAAGTGGCATGTTTCCCGTTTTAAGAACAGTCCCTGCACAAAATGACATTTCTAAAGGAAAAAAAGTCATTTAAAACTGCTTGTGGCTGTAGTGTAATATTGCCCCCCCCCCCCCCCCAGCCCATTACCAGGCTCTTTGGGTCTTGTATGCATATTAAGAGGAAATCCGCACCAAAATTAAAAAAAGAAAAGGCGTTGGGCCCCCAGACCCTATATACTCTCAACAGCAGTATACAGGTGGTGCAAACAAGACAAGGACTGTAGGTTTATTCTTATGTAGAATCTGTTTGTAATTTGGAACAGGTACATTGTGTGTAGCTCCAGCCAAAAAAATCTATTTTAAAGCTTTTTGGAAAACATAGGGAAGGGTTATCACCCCTGTAACATTTGTTTTGCTGTCTGTGCACCTGTTCAGAACATTTCACCTCACTTTCTGTCCCAATGACAATTGGATTTTGAATTTTTTTTTTTTTTTTAGGGAAACAAGGATTGGTGATAAAGCATCAGTGGAGGAGACACCTTTTTCCCATATTAATTCCTATAGGAGAGAATTTCTCTTCCTAGGGGTAGATTTCCTCTCACTTCCTGTTGTCTCCCTCGGTTTGTAAGTAGGAGTCGTTTGTAAGTCGGATGTTTGAAAGTAGGGGCCTGCCCTATATACTCTGCAGAAATTTGGGCCTTAGGTGTTGGTGGTACCAGAACACTGTAACCCCTCCCAGTTACTCTTGGTGGGCGCTGGAACGGGTCTTGCTGTGAAATATTATATCAAGAATTGTAATTACATGCCCCTGTTGAACAGGGTCAGAAAAATTGGGCCTTTGGTGGTGGTGTGGTGGTGTTGCCACAGCACTTTAAGCCCTCACAGTTACTCTTGGTGGGGGCAGGAATGGGCCCTGCTGTGAAATATTAGATCAAAAATAGTAATTACACGCCCCTGTTGAACAGGGGCATAAAAATTGGGCTTTAGGCACTAGTGCTGATTCTAAATACTGATTCTGAATATACTGCAGCTAACTGAAACAACTGCCTGCCTGTAGTATATTAGGAAGAGAACAACAGGAACGGTCTGCAGTGAGATCTAGCTGCACAGGATACAGTACTGAATATACTGCAGCAAACTGAATCAACTGCCTGCCTGTAGTATATTAGGAAGAGAACAGGAATGGTCTGCAGTGAGATCTAGCTGCACAGGATACAGTAATGAATATACTGCAGCTAACTGAATGAACTGCCTGACCGTAGTATATGAGAAAGAGAACAACAGGAATGGTCTGCAGTGAGATCTAGCGGCACAGGATGCAGTAATCAATATACAGTATACTGATGCTAACTGAATGAACTGCCTGCCTGTAGTATATTAGGAACAGAACAACAGGAACGGTCTGTAGTGAGATCTAGCTGCACAGGATACAGTACTGAATATACTGCAGCTAACTGAATGAACTGCCTGCCTGTAGTATATTAGGAAGAGAACAGGAACAGTCTGCAGTGAGATCTAGCTCCACAGGATACAGTACTCAATATACTGCAGCTAACTGAATGAACTGACTGCCTGTAGTATATTAGGAACAGAACAACAGGAATGGTCTGCAGTGAGATATAGCTAAACTGGATCAACTGCCTGCCTGAAGTAGATTAAAAATAGTACAGCAGGAGCGGTCTGCAGTGAGATCTAGCTAAACTGGATCAACTGCCTGCCTGAAGTAGATTAGAAACAGTACAGTATGAACGGTCTGCAGTGAGATTTAGCTAAACTGGATCAAATGCCTGCCTGAAGTATATTACAAATAGAACAGCAGGAATGTTCTGCAGTGAGATCTAGCTAAACTGGATCAACTACCTGCTCAAAGTAAAAGTAAATTAAATGACACACTCTCTATCTCTCTATAACGCCAGCGACACACTACACAGGGCCTAATATGTCTGTAGTATATTAGGAACAGAACAACAGGAACGGTCTGCAGTGAGATCTAGCTAAACTGGATCAACTGCCTGCCTGAAGTAGATTACAAATAGTACAGCATGAACGGTCTACAGTGAGATCTAGCTAAACTGGATCAACTGCCTGCCTGAAGTAGATTACAAATAGTACAGCAGGAACGGTCTGCAGTGAGATCTAGCTAAACTGGATCAACTGCCTGCCTGAAGTAGATTACAAATAGTACAGCATGAACGGTCTGCAGTGAGATCTAGCTAAACTGGATCAACTGCCTGCCTGAAGTAGATTACAAATAGTACAGCAGGAACGGTCTGCAGTGAGATCTAGCTAAACTGGATCAACTCCCTGCCTTAAGTAGATTAGAAACAGTAAAGCATGAACTGTCTGCAGTGAGATCTAGCTAAACTGGATCAACTGCCTGCTCAAAGTAAATTAAATGACACACTCTCTAGCACTCTATAACGCCAGCGACACACTACACAGGGCCGATGTGCAGGCGCCTTATATAGTGTGGGGCGTGTACTTAAACCCCTGAGCCATAATTGGCCAAAGGCACCAATTATGTCACACGGGGGAAAAGCCATATTCCTGTCCTGAGTGCGGGAAATGTTTTTCACAGAAGTCCAATCTTTGCATACATCAGAGATCTCATACGGGGAGAAGCCGTATTCCTGTCCTGAGTGAGGGAATTGTTCCTCACTTAAGTCCTGTCTTCCTGTACATCAGGGATCCCACACAACCCTTTAGGCGTATTAGTGCCTTGAGTGCGGGAAATGTCTTCTATATGAATGTTGCTGGACATCACAGCTCTCATGTGGGGAAGAATCACACCCTGATATACACCTTCATATATACTCCATGGCTGATCTTCATCATGTAAGAAACAGTTGATAAGGAGATCAGAGATCACCAAAGACATGGATGAAGTGTTGTAAAAATACAATGGATGGGCGGCTCATACAGGTCTGGTAATGTACTTTTATGTCATGGCTTTCTTCCGGGTCCGCACCCATGCACGCGCACACCCAGAAACCTCCACTGTCATTGGCTGTAGAACAAGTTTGTCAGCAGGTCCCAGCCAATGATTTTGCCCCGTACCCTGCTGATCACCTGCAGCCAATGGCAAAACACTCCTGTGGTTCCTTTTGTAAAAACAGGGAGCTATCTTGTGATTTCTTCTCTTCCCAAATCCTTTTCGGTTCAGGAAGAGAAGAGAACACCACACTGTGAGTATAATCACCACACTTTAGATCACAGTAGATCACCGTCACCTCTGATACATTGCACACATAACCGCAGTGTTATCAGAATCAGGCCTGATCTCTTCTAGCACTATCAGGTAAGTTGTATTTGTGTAGCACCCTGGAGTTTAGTCAGGGAGCTCCTCACAAATTTACTTGCCAGGAGTAGTTATCCTGGTTGATTGTTAGAGATCTATTGATTTCTCCCTAAGTTTGGCTTTGTTGCACTTTTCTCTTCTACCACTAGGTGGCCGGGCACTTGGTGGTGCTAGATATGAGAAGGGCAACCCAAGGTCTGGTTATGGGTATATAGGGTATCTCAGCCAATGGGCAGGGGTTTTCTTGAATCCCTTGGCCTGCTGGGAGAACCTATATATTCGGGTGCAGTCAGTTGATCAGGGTTCTGTGCCCCCTGGATGGCTGTCTGGGTGGACGTGTGTTGTGTTGGCCCCGGGCTGCTAGGCCAGAGGTGGAGCCTATCCTGGGCACATCTGGCTGCTAGGAGAGCAGTGCAGGGTTGGGACTGCAGCTTTCAGTCCAACCAGAAGTGACGGTTCTGCCAGCCGGGGAACCTGTCGTGGTTGGAGGTAGAGGGGAAGCTGTCGCCACAAAGGGACCAGCCTACTTATTACCAGGGACAGAGAATTGGGAAACTTCAGGCAGTGATCAAGCCAGGGACCCAACCAGCAAAGGTGACACTTGTAGAGCAGCCTTGTGTGTCAAGCCAAGGACCGAGCAGACCAGTGGGGTGAAGCTTGTGAAGTATCGGGGGTGCCAAGCTAGGGACCCAGCAGAGAGGTGGGGGTGGCGTTTGAGTAAGATACCACCGTGAAGATTGGAGGAGATCAAGGGATTCAGAGTCAGTGAATCAAAGGGTCTAGTGAGAGACCGGGAGCTCAGTGGGCTGAAGAACTACAAGGAGTGATTGTAGTGAAGCTGAGAGAACTGTTATGCTTTGTGTTAGGAACTGTTAAAGACTGTTGCCATAGGAGACAGCATTCCTGCACGTGTAGATGTGGCGTCTTGCTGAAAGCCTTTCCCTGCAGGGCTGTCCTCCTATGGAAGTCTCGGAGTCTGCTAATTAATCTTGCAACTACTCAAGGGTGTCCTGGCCCTAACCCTCTTTCCCCCAAAAAGTTTGTAAGAGAAATAAACATCTCTTGCATTCAAGTGTCTGGCAGCCAAAAACTTCCACCTTGCACCCACTATGCCTCACAACCAACCATACACAGAAAGATATCAGCTATCTCTGGCCCTGGAGGTTCTCATTAGACTGAAGGAGGCCAGAGACCTTGCTACATTTGTAGTAGTTTAAGCAGTCCCTGACAGCCAGGAACTCTTTTTCCTGTGAGTCGCACTAGGTACCTGTGAATTTAGTGGCCCAACAAAGGTACTCTAGTGAAGAGGCCTACAGGATTCTGAGTATGACATCTGAGAGCGAAGGAGAAGTCCTCACTGACAGAATCAGGCTCTGAATATGAATCTGTAGAGAGCAGCGGCACCCCGACAGGGAGCTCAGAGGATGGAGGAGAGGTCCCTGCTAAGGTCAGCTGTAAGTATGGTAAATGTGATGAGAGGCGCTGATTAACTAAATAAATATTGCCACTTCTCAGTGATAAATAATAGACATAAATTGGAATCACCCAAAACCACCACATGCATCCATTTTACATGAGATAGTGCTTAACAATTAAAAAAGTGCAGTCATAAGTACTTTACAAGTCCTGAACATATACTGTCTTCAATCATGGAATAAAGTTACATTCAGAGTTGCCTATGCCCGGCACTGGGGCTATTGCGCTCGTAATAGGATGGAGAATCCGCTTCAGGCACCTCTGAATGTAAGCAGCCATTTGGCATCTGTTTTTATTCACTTTATTTTAATAAATGGGATTATACTATTTGCATCTTTGCATCCTTTTTATATAATTCTCCGGCTACCCTTATTGGTGGAGAGGAGGTGGTCATTCCCCACACGGTCCATTCCGGTTATGGCAGCAAGTGATTTCTTGCACAAGGCTTATTTGACCTTTTTCTAATCATTAAGGTCAACAACTTCTGGTAAGGAGATATCCATTTCAGAGCACATTTGGGTGTACAGTGCAGCCGGTGGAGGTGGTCTATTTGCACAGCGGAAGCAGCACTTCTTTATATGTTCATTCACACTTTGCAATAGAATCTGCACAGAGAACTTTCTTCCATGATTGAAGACAGTATATGTTCAGGACTTGTAAAGCACGTATGACTGCACTTTGTTAAGCACTATCTCATGTAAAATTGACGCATCTTGTGGTTTTGGGTGATTCCAATTCATTTTTGTCTGTTATCAGTTGTGAGTATATTATTTATCACTGAGAAGTGGCAATATTTATTTAGTTAATCAGCGCCCCTCATCACATTTACCATACTTACACTAGAATTTTTTAATCTAGCACGGGGGATAGCAGCTATAGTCTTTTCTTTTAGTACGCACTTAAAGTATTTTTCTTTGGCGCAAGGATTTCATTTATTTTTCACTAAGGTCAGGTGTACCCAACCCCGGGTAGCTGAAGTGCTAGGAACACTTGATTTGTCTAATATGCAGCAGGATGCCAGTACTAGTGCCGCACTACCTTTTGGTGAGCTGGCAGGTACCAGCGGCCTAGTACATACTAGTCTTTTACATACCAGGACAAAAGTATTTTGTGATGACCTGGCGAGTCCCAAAAATGCAATCCAAGCTGGTGAGGTGGCTAGCACTAGTAGCATCCTGCAGACACCAAGAATTTGACCACAGACCCATAGAGCCCATAGTGTTCTTCCAGATGTGCTTGCAAATGCTGATTGGCAGCCCACAGATTGTGCAGCGCTCCGTACTTCCCCCATTCACTGCCCGACCTGGAATTCAGGTGGAAACAGCAAATTTACCAATTCCCCTAAAAAAAATGTAATGTTTTTCACGGAAAATCTGTATCGATCGATTGTGAGCTGAAGGAATTTATACAAACAACCGTACATCGCCGCCAACCCAAATTCAACTCTTGCAAGGCAATTCCCATGGAGACCTATCAAGTTTTATAAATGTAAAACTTTTTTGGGCCTAACACCCAACATGGGCATTACTAAAAAGAATGAGTTGTGGTCATATTGGTCTAGAGATCCGATTCATCAAATGCCCATGTTCTCTGCTTCAATGTTTAAGCATAGATATGAGACAATAATTCTTTTAGTGATCACACACTTTGTTGTCCTCGGAGTGACCCTGAATATGATCAGCTTTACAAAATTCTGCCCCTCATAAACTACCTCTCCCAGAAATTTGCAGATGTGTATATGGCCCAACAAACCATCTATGTAGATGAGGCCATCATACATTTCACTGGCCACCTTGGAGAGTGGGGGCGGGCCCTCTCCCGCAACTGATAGAAGTGATCTTACGGTAAATCCGCCGCAGAGACCACTTTTATTTTAAAGAAAAATGCATGCTGTTCTTGAAAAAAAATGGTTTATGGCAGCCTAACATCAATAGTATGTAAACTCTTGGAGGGGATGATTAGGGACTATATACAAGATTTTAGTAATGAGAACAGTATCATTAGCATCAATCAGAATGGATTCACAAAGAATTGTTCTTGCCAAACAAATCTACTAACCTTCTATGAGGAGGTGAGTTGCCATCTAGATAAAGGAAGGCCCGTAGATGTGGTGTATCTGGATTTTGCAAAAGCATTTGACACAGTTCCCCATAAACATTTACAGTACAAAAAAAGGTGCGTTGGCATGGACCATAGGGTGAGTACATGGATTGAAAACTGGCTACAAGGGCGAGTTCAGAGGGTGGTGATAAATGGGGTGTACTCGGAATGGTCGGGGTGGGTAGTGGGGTCCCCCAGGGTTATGTGCTGGGACCAATCCTATTTAATTTGTTCATAAACGACCTGGAGGATGGGGTAAACAGTTCAATCTCTGTATTTGCGGGCGATACTAAGCTAAGCAGGGCAATAACTTCTCTGCAGGATATGGAAACATTGCAAAAAGATCTGAACAAATGAATGGGGTGGCAACTACATGGCAAATGAGGTTCAATGTAGAAAAATGTAACATAATGCATTTGGGTGGCAAAAATATGAATGCAATCTATACACTGGGGGGAGAACCTCTGGGGGAATCTAGGATGGAAAAGGACCTGGGGGTCCCAGTAGATGATAGGCTCAGCAATGGCATGCAATGCCAAGCTGCTGCTAACAAAGCAAACAGAATATTGGCATGCATTAAAAAGGGGATCAACTCCAGAGATAAAACGATAATTCTCCCACTCTACAAGACTCTGGTCCGGCCGCACCTGAAGTATGCTGTCCAGTTCTGGGCACCAGTCCTCAGGAAGGATGTACTGGAAATGGAGAGAGTACAAAAAAGGGCAACAAAGCTAATAAAGGGACTGGAGGATATTAGTTATGGGGAAAGGTTGCAAGCACTGAACTAATTCTCTCTGGAGGAGAGACGCTTGAGAGGGGATATGATTTCAATTTACAAATTCCATACTGGTGACCCCACAATAGGGAGAAAATGTTTTTGCAGAAGGGAGTTTAACAAGACACGTAGCCACTCATTAAAATTAGAAGAAAAGAGGTTTAACCTTAAACTACGTAGAGGGTTCTTTACTGTAAGAGCTGCAAGGATGTGGAATTCCCTTCCACAGGTGGTGGTCTCAGCGGAGGTCATTGATAGTTTTAAGAAACTATTAGATAATCACCTGAATGCCTGTTACATACAGGGATATACAATTTAATACTGACATATAATCACACACATAGGTTGGACTTGTGTCTTTTTTCAACCTCTTCGAATATGTAACTATGTAGGCTAGCTCCTGCCATAACAATGGTATTTAGCGTCAAAGTACCGACGTACGGGAACAGCAAATTGAGTGAAGTGGTTAAAGGGTAACTCCACATGCGTGGGGAAAAAAGCAACTAAAGAAAAAATAATATAGCGTGTATAATTGCGACACTAATCATATTGTAATTGAATGTTATTAAAAATGACCTTTCCTTTTCAATCTGCAGCTAATGTAATTTTCTGAGACTACATTGCAATATGGCTACCTGGAGTTGTCTTGTACACATAGTATGTACTGATTGTTATAATCCTTGCAATGTACACAGATCACCCAGGGGGGAATGTTTTTTTCGCAACAAAAGTGGAGTTATGCTTTAACCATTGTAATTTTCTTTGCAGGAACACCAATCAGCTGTGGCACTGATCTATTTATTGTGACAGCAGCATGATGTTGCTCTCAGAATACATACATCCATGCCTGCAGCACTGCAGGAGGATATTTCTCATCCATAGTTTAAAAAAATGTGCATGCCCGAGCATGAGGGACCTCTATATGGTCAGTGAATGGATTGCTCCTTTGCTTCAGCGTATATTTTTTTCACTTTTTTGGTATAGATTTCAGTTAAAAAAAAAGGTTGTTGTTTTATTGAGTTAATCTCATATTGTTATTGTGTTATTGTTAACCATTGTTTGCTTTAGAGCAGGGGTCTCAAACTCAAATTACCTGAGGGCCACAAGACAAGTTTTAATATCCCATGGGGGCCGCATGCACACTTCAAAAACAACAGTACTGGTGTCAGCGGACGCATTATTAACCCCCAGCACTGGTGTCAGCGGACTCATTATTGAACCCCAGCACTGGTGTTAGCGAACGCATTATTAAACCCCAGCACTGGTGTCAGCGGACGCATTATTAACCCCCAGCACTGGTGTCAGCGGACGTATTATTAAACCCCAGCACTGGTGTAAGCGGACGCATTATTAAACCCCAGCACTGATGTCAGCGGATGCATTATTATACCCCAGCACTGATGTCAGTGGATGCATTATTAAACCCCAGCACTGGTGTCAGTGGACGCATTATTAAACCCCAGCACTGGTGTTAGCGACGCATTATTAAACCCAGCACTGGTGTCAGCGGACGCATTATTAAACTCCACTGATGTGAGCAGACGCATTATTAACTGGTACTGGTGTCAGCGGACGCATTATTAACCCCCAGCACTGGTGTCAGCGGACTCATTATTAAACCCCAGCACTGGTGTTAGCAAACGCATTATTAAACCCCAGCACTGGTGTCAACGGACTCATTATTAAACCCCAGCACTGATGTCAGCGGATGCATTATTAAACCCCAGCACTGGTGTTAGCGGATGCATTATTAAACTCCAGTACTGGTGTCTTTGTCTACTTTACAAAAATAGGTCATTTGGGGGCATGTTTTTACTGTAGAGGAAATGTGTAAGTTCTGTATATAATTGTATTCTATTTTGTATGTATTGCACACGGCACTAATAATGTTTTCATTACATGTTTGCATTCTTTCGAGTCCTGATTAGAATTAGCCTGCCTATGTTACGCCCCTTGTAACCATATAAGTACAATTGTAATATTAATGTGATACCTATGTAATCAAGTGTATAAAAACCTTCAATTGTGTCATAATAAAACACAACAGTTATTTGGAAAGATGCGGAGTGTATCTTTTGTGTCTGTTCCCTACTGCAGTAGTTATTATTAATTTGGAAACCACTAATCAATATGAGGATAGGAGTTGCCTATCAATAAAATTCCATATCAGATGGCGAGCTTTGCCTAGGAGGTGATTTACAGGTGACCCTGAGAATCTAAAATGAGGAGCTTGAGACGATCCGGGAATTTCTGATAATCAGCCTTTTGCTTACATTTGAGTTATCAGACTTCCTTAATCGGTAAGACATTTTCGGGGCAAAGGGTACCTATTTTACTCCCCTTAATCAAACTGTATTGATTGGTGGCTATATGTTATTTTGTCACTGTCTACTCTCCACCGGAGTGTTCACAGGTATATGTAGTACACATCTGCTATCTTGCCTCTAAAGTAGTTTACAGGCAAGAGGGTATAGGCACAAGTAGAGAAGACCGGTCAGTCATTATGGGCATTAAATTAAGTAAGGGAATGAAGGGTAAGAGACCCTCAAGAAAAAAAAAGTCTCAACTTAGAGGTGAGATCGAACCTGTGACAGACTCCGGACACCCCAACTGGGTATCTCCGCCAAGAAGCTGCTTCCCAAGCTCTGGAACACGAGACCAGTGGATCTGGCTATAGTTACCCCAAGAACTAGACAGCACCACTCTTGAAGTAAACCAGAATAAGAACTGTTTATTTGAACAAGAATACAGGCTTTTATACACTTGAGAAGGAGGTCACTCACCACATTAACAACGACCCAAATATTTAGCCAAAACACCACACAATGGTTTAGCTAATGAGCTACAGCTGACTCATGACTAATCCCATCACAGAGGATCCTTAATTAGCCACCTGGATGATTCAGATGTATTATTGCAGATCAGACTTGGTGGCTGCAAGCTCAGAAGGTAGAATAGATATTAACCTAAGTATATGTAGCACCTTTTACTTTAGGTAGTTGCTAGAAGTAGGTTTTTGGAAACAGTGGGTCAATTTAGGCAGGTCTAGCTAGAGGCTAGGCTTGTTTGTTTTGATCTGTGTGGGCTGAGAGTGGCCTAGAGCAGAGCTGGTGACTCACAGGCAGTATCACCTCACTGTCACTTCCCTCTTTCTTCTGGAGGATTCTAGAAGGGAGGAGGAGCTGTCTGGGGTTCCTCGGGAGCCCTGACCAATCCCCAACTAGGATTGGCAGGGGGGAGGCCTCCTTGAAATACCCAGGGTCAGCCCAGCTGGGGAGGAATTTGTCGGGTGGAAGAAATGGAGATGGAGCACTAGGTTGTCAGTTCCTTTGAGAGCGATCCCCAGTCTTGGGGGTGACCTTGGGCCTGGGTGTTCGGGTGCAGGACAGAGGCCTTTTCAATAAGTGACAAGGATCTGGACAGGAGGCACCAGCAGAGGAACTAAAGAGGACAAACAGGAGCAAGTGTTGCCTGGGCAAGTCTACAGGAGGGAACCACCTGTCGCAGCCAGGAGGGCTGGTCAGTGACAGGCACAGTCAGGAGGTCTGGGGAGGCATGCCTGGGAGGACTGGGAGTGAGCAGTCTGGGATGGGTGAAGAGCCAGCTGGAAGGACTGTGGGGTCATGGCAGTGGAGTTTGGGCAGCTTTAGCCAGGAGAGCTGGCAGGGCCTGAAGGGGACTAGCTGGGAGCAGTAGTCCACAATAGGGCAGCTAGCACCAAGCACTTTGCCATTATTTCTGCTACATTAACCACTGCAGCCCCAGAAGATTTGGCTGCTCAATGACCAGGCCATTTTTTGCGATTCGGGACTGCGTCACTTTAACTGACAATTGCGCGGTAGTGCGACTCTTTACCCAAACAAAATTGATGTCCTTTTTTTCCTATAAATAGAGCTTTATTTTGGTGGTATTTGATCATCTCTGCGGTTTTTATTTTTTGCTCTATAAACAAAAGAAACGTGTCAATTTTTGAAAAACACAATATTTTGTACTTTTTGCTATAATAAATATCCCCATTTTTTCTTTAAAAAAAAGCAAATTTTTTGGGCCGATATGTATTCTTCATATTTTTGGTAATAAAAATCGCAATAAGCGTATATTGTTTGGTTTGCGCAAAAATTATAGCGTCTACAAAATAGGGGAAAGATTTATGGCATTTGTATAGTTCTTTTTTTTTTTACTAGTAATGGCGGTGATCAGCGATTTTTATTAAGACTGCGACATTATGGCAGACAGATCGGAAATTTATAACACATTTTTTGGGACCTTTGACAATTATGCAGTGATCAGAGCAATAAAAATGCACTGATTACTGTGTAAATGTCACTGGCAGGGAAGGGGTTAACAATAGGGGGTGATCAAGGGGTTAAAGTCATTGTAAGCCTTCGTTTTTTTTTTTTATTATTTAAAATAACAAACATGTCATACTTACCTCCACTGTGCAGCTCGTTTTTCACAGTGTGGCCCCCAATCTTCCTCTTCTGGGGTCCCTCGTGGTTCTCGCGGCTCCTCCCCGCATCAGATAACCCCTAGGAGAAACGCTCTCCCGGGGGGTTACCTTGCGGGCGCGCTCCCAAGTCCAGCATTAGGTGTCCATAAACGCAAATGCCGGCCGCCCCTGCTATCAATCTATCACACCAAGAGTTGGGACCCTGTGCAGAAAGGGAAAGGGTGTCTACGCCGAGGGAAATACGGGGCTCAGGTAAGTAAAATGGGGGGCCGGTCACTGCCAGAAGTTTTTCACCGTAATGCATAGGATGAACAAGGGTTTACAACCCCTTTAACTGTGTTCCCTCGTGTATGTTCTAACTGAAGGGGGAGGGGACTGACCAGAGGAGATGACAGATCGTTGTTCCTAGCTAGTAGGAATACATGATTTGTTTCTCCTCTCCTCACAGAACAGGTCCCTGTTCTGGCTCTCGTGCCCATGATCGCATATGGCTGGCGGTCATCGCGACCATCAGCCACGAGCATCAGCACCCCCCGTAGTGCAGCGGGCGAGCGCCTTCTATCCCAACATACAGCTACGACAGTTCGCGGGAACGCGCTGACCTGCTACAGTATAATGATGGCGGCTGGCCAGCAATAGATTTAAGGGGCCTGTGGCCCCTGCCTGCAATTGGTAAGTGCTAAGACCTAACTGAGTTTGGTGTTGGGCCTAACCATGTGCTAGTAAGTCCTGAGAAGAGAAAAGAGAAGTGTTGTGCAAGAGAGAGAGAGAGAGTAACAGTCTGCAAGCAAGTGTTGTGCTGGAGGAGACTGGAGTAAGAGAGTGATCTTCCAATTGATCCACCATCTATCAATTGATCTACTAATTTGTTCTGAACATCCCATAATCCCATTACCCATCCAAGTTCAAATCCCCTCAATAAAATAACAAGAACAATGCACAGGACTGTTCACTGTCTCTGGAGTGATTGAGGAGTAAATGCTGGGCTGGGTAAAGGTGACAGGTGGACCACATCATTCAGCAGCCCCTACGGTGGTACCACTACATTTGGGGGCTCATTCCGGGACCACCTGTTTGTGTGACCTGCCAGCCGTTGCCCCTAGCAACCATGGAAGCGAGCTGGGGAATTGCTTTCTTCCATCAGTATTGAGGAAATTGAAACTTGGGAAGGACTTGTGTGCTCTGCCTGCTAGACAGTACCATAATAGTACGATTACAAATATGCCCAGTGCTCTGCAAATGCTGGACATCTTGAACTGTTGCTCCAACCTCCTGCTATGGACAGTAAAGAATGCCTGAGAGTGTTTACTGTTGCCCAGGGTGATCGGGTCAACCTGCGGGTGCCTGCAGGCGGGACTGTACTAAAATTGTTCCTTTCAGTAGGACACTGGCTTCAAACTTTATTGATGCTACCGGGAACCACCAGAAAAGTCAGCAGTCATCTACTCTCAGTTGCTTGGGCACAGTCGGTGCCGAGTGACATACCTGGACAAGTCCTGCTAGCATCAGCATGCCTGCAAACTTCAGAGTTGTGGCCTAGCGAGTTCCCCGTGAAGAAAGAGGACATCAGAAGAGGAGAAACTGCCTTGACCTGTGGCCTGGCCAGGGACCTGGCGACTGTAAGTACTGCCATGCAGGAGTCTAATTCAGTCCCTGAAGAGCCGGCCAACTCTAAGCCCCTTGCCATCCCAGTCCGGAGGGAGCCAATGTCAGAGGAAGGTGCACCTTCAGGTGAGCTGGACTAGGAAAGTGAGGCACGGGTTATTGATTGAGGTCCCCTCAGAGTGCAGGCCGAGTTTGGATCTCTGGAGAGATTGGTGAAGTGGTCAGCCCCTAATGAAGAGTTCTGAAGAGGAATGGGAAATCAGGGAATCCCAAGTCCATGGAAGTGGAGATGGGCCAGAGCCAGTTTTGGAATCTGAAGGAGCCGCAGGAACCCTGACCAGTAGCAGGCAGCTCTTCTTGAACAGACCTTCCACCACCCAGACCAGAGTGCCCACCAGTCATTGATCGTGAGGCTCCCAGATGCCTGCGTTCTCCAGGGGAGAGGGAATTTCACAAAGTTGCCGAGATTCTCTAGTTTTCAAGGAGAAGTGCAAAGGAAGTTAGCTCTGGAGTGGGGCCTGGACTTCCCATATGTCCCATCCCAGGTTATGGACGTTGTAGAGAACTTCTGAGGAGAATGGAAGGACAACCTAGTCTGGTATTGCCTACATGTCACAAAGCCATTGCGAGTGCCAGACAGTGAGGCCTGGGCCCGTTTTAAAGACATTCAGGAGGAATGGAGGCTTGAGAGATCGATATCAGTATTCTCTATATTGTTGGTATTATAGTACTTATAATCCTTATAATCAAATATGCACCTATGTTGTGCAAATGTTATTTGACGATAACTACAACTTCTTGTAATGCTGTTTGTAAAGCTTGTACTAATATTGGTTCTTTTGAGCCCTCAAGGTCCCGAGTCAGAACTGCTCATGAGATGGTAGCCCGTATACCCGGAGACCAACCTAAAGACACAGAGGAAGTTTAAAAAAGGATTCCCAAAGAATTCTAAACACAGGAGGGACTGTGAAGATATGAAAATATATGAAGCACATACCGTTACCTACTCAGAGTTCCCCTTCAATATAAAAATGTATTTCTTAACAAAATGTTTCTGAATTCTTTTGGTATTGCAACACATGTATTGTTTGTGTCTTTTTGCTCTCCGGATGACATGAAATGTTCTGCCAATAATATGATAAAATTCTCGGAAAAGATGTTGATATAAAAAGTCCCTGTTTATAAGTTAATTACTCCCTTGGTGTAATCAATCTTTATTCTGTCAACTAACCTTTTCACTTGCTCTAGTTAGGTCATGATGACCATATGTAATGTTGAAACAATTAGTAAGGAATGTATTGCGTATTTTGTAACTTGGGCATGTGTCCGCCATACACTGCAATGTTATGATTTTCCTATAAAAAGTTGTGTCAACTTGTATTCTATTACATTCCCTTGGAAGATGTGATCCTCTGTACAGTGCACATTCTGAAGTTAACATACATTAAGACAAATGCAACTTGATTGGCGTAGATGTCTTTTATTTCAAGGCTATACTTAACAAAGTAATGCATCCATCTTCTTCCCAGCAGCAGCATAAGGAAAGGGGGTGCATTGTGATGTTAGAGAGAGTGGGGTACTCAACTTCTGATGGTGGGGTGGCTCTTGACATCTAATGTAATGGGAGGGGATGTGCTGGATATCTAACCTTACAGATACAACCGACCCTTTTGAGGACAATCATAATGCTGACGCGCCCACAATGAAATTGAGTTTGACACCCCTGCCGTAGAGAATAAAATTGTGGTACTTCCAATTTTTTATGTCAGACGATATTACTGCAAGACTCTAGGAAACGCAAAATTTCAGTAAAAAACACACAAGTTCATTTAAGGGGCATATAAACACAATAAATTACCCCATTTTTTTGTAAAATATAAAAAACAAGATTGCACCGAGTAAATAGATACCCAACATGTCAAATCGTAAATTTATGTGCGCCCGTGAAATGGTGACAGACGCCAGTACCCTATATTTTCTATAGGCAACGCTTTAAAAGCCCCCTATAGGTAATCAGTTTAGTGTTACGGAGGAGGTCTGGTGATATAATTTTTGCTCTCATTCTGGCCTGTGTGGCGATATGTAACCTGTGTATCGCAATCAATGTTTTCAGCTGTAGGTGCCCCAATGTGTGAGTTTTGTTTGTACATGTGTGTAGCGCTGGCTCCTGAAGATCACACGCTATGTGTTTTTTCTATTTAAAATTCCTAAAGCCACAGTTGGGTTTTAGGGTTAATTATACCAAATTATGGTTTCAGTACCAGTCTAGCTGGATTGCACTGGATTCTGCTTGACCTCAGGTGTAGCTGTCACCACTGGCAAGTGTGAGAACACAGTTTAGCTAGGCGTATTGAGTGTTCTTTCTCGGAACCAGCCCAGTGGGAGTGTCATCTTGCTGTAAATTCTGGGAGAGGGTACTTAAGGTACTGACATTACGTGCTTCTGGGTTCCGGTCCAGAAGATCCTTCTGTCTGCTTACTCCTGGTCCTCCTGACCAGCCCCCATGGCCCTCATGGCCATGATCCATCCAAATTCAAGTCTCTGGGCTGGCTAGCCCGGGGCAAAGTAACTGGGAGGAGGATTCAAAAGTGGTCCGGTGCCATCTCATCTGTGGAGAGGCCCAGCAACTGGAGAAGCAACCAGGGGAGGACTCTTCGGGAACAGGCCACGCATAAGGCTCAGAAGGAGCCTGGAGGCTCAGTTGAAAGACACCAAGTGAATCTACAATCATACGGTATCGCCGGATCGGCTGCGAGATACTGGTAACATATGATAGCTCTCTAAATTTATTTTTATTTTTTATTTTTATTCTTTATTTTTATATTTTTCACATACAATCCAATACATCCATCAAACTATTAAATTTTTATGTTTTATAATTTCATTTCGTATTTTCACCTATTCCATATTTCATATCTCCTAGCTTATTCCCTCTTAGGCTTTACCTCAAAATTCATCAAAAACAACAAAAAACAAAACAAAAAACAAACAAAAAAGAAAGGATATACCAAAAATGAGGGGGGGAGGGAAGAGGGAAAAAAATTAACTTCCCTCTCCCTAATTTTGGAGGGTGCCCCAAGACTGTCCATAATTTTGGTGGGCGCCTCAAGACTGTCCATAATTTAGGAGGGTGCCTTGACAAAAAAAAGGATGAGAGACACTGACATAGAGTACAAAAAGTCCCCAATGTGATGATTTTTGGTGACAGGTTCTCTTTAATGAGACATCCAGGGTCTAAAAGACCCCCAATGTCTCCCCTGTGCTGCACTGAATGTAATTCAGATAACACTGCATTATATTCCTTCCCAGCTTTGATAGTCGGGAAAACTGTCACCAGGGACATAGAAGTGATGTATTTTATTTCATTCACTGATTTCTTTGGCTCCATCTAGTGGTCATAATGCGGTATTGTGATATGTTTACTAATGGAGTTATGGCAGGAAAAATACCCCATTATGGTCACTAGATGGAGCTGACAATCATAGGAAATCACTTCTCTACATTATTGCCAGAATTTGTAATGGCTGGAGGAATGTTTGTCACATTCATCCCATGAATTTTCTATAAGTAGACCTCTTAGTTTCCTTCATCAGACATGTCTTCATACTAATACCTGAGATCATACTCATACACTTATAATAACCAAAACAGCACACAGCCCACCCCCCCCCCCCCCCGAGGTTTATATATAAGGCATATCTCACCCTGGGCCTTGTTTTCATTTTGATTACGAAAGAAGATTTTCTGTGGATATGGTGATATATGGGGCTCGTCCATCAGTAGTTATTTCTGTCCAAATGGATGAGTTGTACTCGTATTACATATCTGAGAGAAAGATCATTTCATAGGGCAGAAGACAGATACCCTATATCTTCAGTAAGACATTATTTACTAGCATACTTTATCTTTTTCTGTTCATCTCATTTTTATATGTGGCCAATATTAAAACTTGGTAGATGATATTACCACATAGAAATAAAAACTTTCATTTATATATAATGGCATTGACGTCATCCTATAGCTTTCCCTGGTATGGTCATTTACATACCTTTTATGCTAGGTTACGTTTTAGTTAAGTGGCCTTTTGGTGCGCAGGGAAAGCACCCTCATCTAATTCTGAACCATTATTATTTACAGAAATTGTTTATTGCTCAAGAAACCTGTCTGAGAAAGGCTGGACTAGGCAGTAATATAGTTCTATCCCCCTTGGTGGGAGTGGAGATGACCCCATCTATAAGGATATCCAGTACATACACACAGAGCACAAGGCCTTGTTCACACTACCAGACGTTTCTCTGGAAAGCAGTTCCTCTGAGCTCCACAAGGTGGAGATCTCACTTCTACCACCCAGACAGGAAGTCTCTATGGAAGACAGGAAGTGATGTCAGGCACACACAGGAAGTTCCAGGTGAGAGGTGAGTCGGGAGGAAGTAGATAGAAGACATTGCTGGAAGTGGCAGCAGATGAGGTAATACGATCTTATTTTTTATTTACACCCAGTAACCCCCCGTCATGTCCGTCCTCTTCCTCCATAATGTCATCCCTGACATCTTTTATCTCCAGCAGATGGTGATACACACATATATAGTGTGGATATATGTAGAATAACCCCTTCAGGAGCAGAACATTTCCCCACTTGTGGGGCCGAAACATTCTCCTCATTTTGGAGATGTGTCACCTTTCCCACCAATCACCTTCTCCCCTGATCAGTCTATACTAACGGGTTATATGACTTTTATTAGTGATGGGGGGAGGGGGGGTTATTTAGGGGGGATTGGAATATGTATGTCTTTATTTTGAGAGAGTCAAATGGGAAGAAAGAGGGAACAATATAATTTGTAGTAAATGTCCTGAAAACTAATGTCTCCATAATGATCCCAGTCTCAGATATTCATCCTAAAATGTGATCAGTAAGGTCTCCCGAGTACACAAAGATCACAGGAATACGATGTGTCCTGTCAAAGCCTAAAGACAACATTCACCTTTTATTTAGGAGAGGTGTGACGCACCCAGGAGAAATGACTCTGTTTATAGATACCTCACAGAGCCTTCTGCCTATGTCCTTCCAATCCAAGTCAGAGAATCCTATGACATCACACTGGCCTCATAGCTCCTTCTCTCAATGTCCCTCCATCCAGAGTCAGAGAATCCTATGACATCATACTGACCTCACATCTCCTCCCCCAATGTCCTTCCAACCAGAGTCAGCAAACCCTATGATATCACACTGACCTCACAGCTCACCCTCTCAATGTAACTCCATCCAGAGTCAGAGAATCCTATGACATCACACTGGCCTCACAGCCCACCCTCTCAATGTCTTTCCAACCAGAGTCAGAAAACCCTATGATATCACACTGATCTCACAGCTCCTCCTCTCAATGTCCCTCCAACCAGAGTCAGAGAATCCAATGACATCATTCTGACCTCACAGCTCCTTCCCCAATGTCTCTCCATCCAGAGTCAGAAAACCCTATGATATCACACTGACCTCACAGCTCCTCATCTCAATGTCCCTCCAACCAGAGTCAACAAACCCTATGACATCACACTGACCTCACAGCTCCTCCTTTCAATGCTCCTCCAACCAGAGTCAGAGAACACTACGACATCACACTCACCTCACAGCTTCTCCTCCCAATGTCCCTCTCACAAGCAAAAGCAAGATTGTTGGTCCCAGAATTCCTTGCAATAAGTTTTTAACCTACAGAGTGGGGGGCCCTGTCTGGGTAAATTATATCCCAGTGGGGTTTTAATAAAAATGGAGACCCAATTGGTGAGGAGGATTGTGGGGATGTCATTTGATTTTACTATTTGTGTTCAAATCTAGGAGTTTTCCTCATGTGAAATCTGGAGATCATATGATCATCACATTGGCTCCACCTCCCTCCCTGATAGAATAGAGAAATAAAAAGAAGATTCTAGAAGTCACCAGAGAGATGATGGAGGAGAGGTGAGCGGTGCTGGGAATTCTGGGACATTATCCAGTAACAGACAAGGGATGTGTCTGGATGGTGACTGTATCATTGTGTGTGTCAGGTTCCTATAAGGTGTCAGGATGTCACTGTCTATTTCTCCATGGAGGAGTGAGAGTATTTAGAAGGACACAAGGATCTCTACAAGGACGTCATGATGGACAATCAGCCGCCCCTCACATCACCGGGTAAGAGGAGACTTTATTGTAAAGGAGAGAGCAGTACGGAGGGTCCACCTAGATCCCCCATTATCTGATAAACACATAGAAACAATGTATTCAGTCAGTGTGTGTTTTTCCTACAGATGGATCCAGTGATGGGAACCCACCAGACAGATGTCCCCATCTTCTGTATTCCCGGGATTCCACACAGGAAGGTCACACCATCCCTCACCATCATCACACATTGGGGCACCTACAGCTGAAAACATTGATTGCGATACACAGGTTACATATCGCCACACAGGCCAGAATGAGAGCAAAAATTATATCACCAGACCTCCTCCGTAACACTAAACTGATTACCTATAGGGGGCTTTTAAAGCGTTGCCTATAGAAAATATAGGGTACTGGCGTCTGTCACCATTTTGCGGGCGCACATAAATTTACGATTTGACATGTTGGGTATCTATTTACTCGGTGCAATCTTGTTTTTTATATTTTACAAAAAAATTAGGTAATTTATTGTGTTTATATGCCCCTAAAATGAACTTGTGTGTTTTTTACTGAAATTTTGCGTTTCCTAGAGTCTTGCAGTAATATCGTCTGACATAAAAAATTGGAAGTACCACTATTTTATTCTCTACGGCAGGGGTGTCAAACTCAATTTCATTGTGGGCCGCATCAGCATTATGATTGTCCTCAAAAGGGTTGGTTGTATCTGTAAGGTTAGATGTCCAGCGCATCCCCTCCCATTACATTAGATATCAAGAGCCACCCCACCATCAGAAGTTGAGTCCCCCACTCTCCCTAACATCACAATGAACCCCCTTTCCTTATGCTGCTGCTGGGAAGAAGATGGATGCATTGCTTTGTTAAGTATAGCCTTGAAATAAAAGACATCTACGCCAATAAAGTTGCATTTGTCTTAATGTATGTTAACTTCAGAATGTGCACTGTACAGAGGATCACATCTTCCAAGGGAATGTAATAGAATACAAGTTGACACAGCTTTTTATAGGAAAATCATAACATTGCAGTGTATGGCGGACACATGCCCAAGTTACAAAATACGCAATACATTCCTTACTAATTGTTTCAACATTACATATGGTCATCATGACCTAACTAGAGCAACAAGTGAAAAGGTTAGTTTGACAGAATAAAGATTGATTACACCAAGGGAGTAATTAACTTATAAACAGGGACTTTTTATATCAACATCTTTTCCGAGAATTTTATCATATTATTGGCAGAACATTTCATGTCATCCGGAGAGCAAAAAGACACAAACAATACATGTGTTGCAATACCAAAAGAATTCAGAAACATTTTGTTAAGAAATACATTTTTATATTGAAGGGGAACTCTGAGTAGGTAACGATATGTGCTTCATATATTTTCATATCTTCACAGTCCCTCCTGTCTTTAGAATTCTTTGGGAATCCTTTTTTAAACTTCCTCTGTGTCTTTAGGTTGGTCTCCGAGTATACAGGCTACCATCTCATGAGCAGTTCTGACTCAGGACCTTGAGGGCTCAAAAGAACCAATATTAGTACAAGCTTTACAAACAGCATGACAAGAAGTTGTAGTTATCGTCAAATAACATTTGCACAACATAGGTGCACATTTGATTATAAGGATTATAAGTACAATAATACCAACAATATAGAGAATACTGAATACTGAATACTTGTTAAGCCTCCATTCCTCCTGAATGTCTTTAAAACAGGCCCAGGCCTCACTGTCTGGCACTCGCAATGGCTTGGCGACATGTAGGTAATACCAGACTAGGTTGTCCTTCCATTCTCCTCAGGTGTTCTCTACAACGTCCATAACCTGGGATGGGACATATGGGAAGTCCAGGCCCCACTCCAGAGCTACCTTCCTTTGCACTTCTCCTTGAAAACGAGAGAATCTCTGCAACTTTGTGAAATTCCCTCTCCCCTGGAGAACACAGGCATCTGGGAGCCTCACGATCCACTGACTGGTGGTCACTGGTCTGGGTGGTGGAAGGTCTGTTCCTGCGGCTACTTCAGATTCCAAAACTGGCTCTGGCCCATCTCCACTTCCATGGACTTGGGATTCCCTGATTTCCCATTCCTCTTCAGAACTCTTCATTAGGGGCTGATCACTTCACCAATCTCTCCAGAGATCCAAACTCGGCCTGCACTCTGAGGGGACCTCAATCAATAACCCGGGCCTCACTATCCCTGTCCAGCTCACCTGAAGGTGCACCTTCCTCTGACATTGGCTCCCTCCGGACTGGGATGGCAAGGGGCTAAGAGTTGGCCTGCTCTTCAGGGACTGAATTAGACTCCTGCATGGCAGTACTTACAGTCGCCAGGTCCCTGGCCAGGCCACAGGTCAAGGCAGTTTCTCCTCTTCTGATGTCCTCTTTCTTCACGGGGGACTCGCTAGGCCACAACTCTGAAGTTTGCAGGCATGCTGATGCTAGCAGGACTTGTCCAGGCATGTCACTCGGCACCGAATGAGCCCAAGCAACTGAGAGTAGATGACTGCTGACTTTTCTGGTGGTTCCCGGTAGCATCAATAAAGTTTGAAGCCAGTGTCCTACTGAAAGGATCAATTTTAGTACAGTCCCGCCCGCAGGTTGACCCGATCACCCTGGGCAACAGTAAACACTCTCAGGCATTCTTTACTGTCTATAGCAGGAGGTAGGAGCAACAGTTCAAGATGTCCAGCATTTGCAGAGCACTGGGCATATTTGTAATCTTACTATTATGGTACTGTCTAGCAGGCAGAGCACACAAGTCCTTCCCAAGTTTCAATTTCCTCAATACTGATGGAACAAAGCAATTCCCCAGCTCGCGTCCATGGTTGCTAGGGGCAACGGCTGGCAGGTCACACAAACAGGTGGTCCCTAAATGTAGTGGTACCACCGTAGGGGCTGCTGAATGATGTGGTTCATCTGTCACCTCTACCAAGCCCAGAATTCACTCCTCAATCACTCCAGAGACAGTGAACAGTCCTGTGCGTTGTTCTTGTTATTTTATTGTGGGGATATTGATGAACTTGGATGGGTAAGGGGATTATGGGATGTTCAGAACAAATTAGTTGATCAATTGGTAGATCACTCTCTTACTCCAGTCTCCTCCAGCACAACACTTGCTTGCAGACTGTTACTCTCTCTCTCTCTCTCTCTCTCTTGCACAACACTTCTCTTCCCAGGACTTGCTAGCACATGGTTAGGCCCAACACCAAACTCAGGTCTTAGCACTGACCAATTGCAGGCAGGGGCCACAGGCCCCTTAAATCTATTGCCGGCCAGCCGCCATCAATATACTGTAGCAGGTCAGCACGTTCCCGCGAACTGTCGTAGCTGTATGTTGGGATAGAAGGCACTCGCCCACAGCACTATGGGGGGGTGCTGATGCTCGTGGCCGATGGTCGCGATGACCACCAGTCATATGCGATCGCGGGCACGAGAGCCAGAACAGGGACTTGTTCTGTGAGGAGAGGAGAAACAGATCATGTATTCCTACTAGCTAGGAACAACGATCTGTCATCTCCTCTAGTCAGTCCCCTCCCCCTTCAGTTAGAACACACACGAGGGAACACAGTTAAAGGGGTTGTAAACCCTCGTTCATCCTATGCATTACGGTAAAAAAACTTCTGCCAGTAATCGGCCCCCCATTTTACTTACCTGAGCCCCTTATTTCCCTCTGCGTAGACACCCTTTCCCTTTCTGCACAGGGTCCCAACTCTTGGTTGGATAGATTGATAGCAGGGGCGGCCAGCATTTGCGTTTATGGACACCGAATGCTGGACTAGGGAGCGCGCCCGCAAGGTAACCCCCCGAGAGAGAGTCTCTCCTAGGGGTTATCTGATGTGGGGAGGAGCCGTGAGAACCACCGAGGGACCCCAGAAGAGAAAGATTGGGGGCCGCACTTTAAAAAACGAGCTGCACAGTGGAGGTAAGTATGACATGTTTGTTATTTTAAATAAAAAAATTAAAAACAAAGGCTTACAATGACTTTAACACCTTGATCACCCCCTAGTGTTAACCCCTTCCCTACCAGTGACATTTACACAGTAATCAGTGCATTTTTAGTGCTCTGATCGCTGCATATTTGTCAAAGGTCCCAAAAAATGTGTTATAAATGTCCGATCTGTCTGCCATAATGTCGCAGTCTTAATAAAAATTGCTGATCACCGCCATTACTAGTAAAAAAAAAAAAAAGAACTATACAAATGCCATAAATCTTTCCCCTATTTTGTAGACGCTATAATTTTTGCGCAAACCAAACAATATACGCTTATTGCGATTTTTATTACCAATAATATGAAGAATACATATCGGCCAAAAAAATTAGCTTTTTAAAAAAAAAAAATGGGGATATTTATTATAGCAAAAAGTACAAAATATTATGTTTTTCAAAAATTGACACGTTTCTTTTGTTTATAGAGCAAAAAATAAAAACCGCAGAGATGATCAAATACCACCAAAATAAAGCTCTATTTATAGGAAAAAAAGGACATCAATTTTGTTTGGGTAAAGAGTCGCACTACCACGCAATTGTCAGTTAAAGTGACGCAGTGCCAAATCACAAAAAATGGCCTGGTCATTGAGCAGCCAAATCTTCTGGGGCTGCAGTGGTTAATGTAGCAGAAATAATGACAAAGTGCTTGGTGCTAGCTGCCCTATTGTGGACTACTGCTCCCAGCTAGTCCCCTTCAGGCCCTGCCAACTCTCCTGACAGCAGCTGCCCAAACTCCACTCCCATGACCCCACAGTCCTTCCAGCTGGCTCTTCACCCATCCCAGACTGCTCACTCCCAGTCCTCTCAGGCATGCCTCCCCAGACCTCCCGACTGTGCCTGTCACTGACCAGCCCTCCTGGCTGCGACAGGTGGTTCCCTCCTGTAGACTTGCCCAGGCAACACTTGCTCCTGTTTGTCCTCTTTAGTTCCTCTGCTGGTGCCTCCTGTCCAGATCCTTGTCACTTATTGGAAAGGCCTCTGTCCTGCACCCGAACACCCAGGCCCAAGGTCACCCCCAAGACTGGGGATCGCTCTCAAAGGCACCGACAACCTAGTGCTCCATCTCCATTTCTTCCACCCGACAAATTCCTCCCCAGCTGGGCTGACCCTGGGTATTTCAAGGAGGCCTCCCCCCTGCCAATCCTAGTTGGGGATTGGTCAGGGCTCCAGAGGAACCCCAGACAGCTCCTCCTCCCTTCTAGAATCCTCCAGAAGAAAGAGGGAAGTGACAGTGAGGTGATACTGCCTGTGAGTCACCAGCTCTGCTCTAGGCCACTCTCAGCCCACACAGATCAAAACAAACAAGACTAGCCTCTATCTAGGCCTGCCTAAATTCACCCGCTGTTTCTAAAAACCTACTTCTAGCAACTACCTAAAGTAAAAGGTGCTACATATACTTAGGTTAATATCTATTCTACCTTCTGAGCTTGCAGCCACCAAGTCTGATCTGCAATAATACATCTGAATCATCCAGGTGGCTAATTTAGGATCCTCTGTGATGGGATTAGTCATGAGTCAGCTGTAGCTCATTAGCTAAACCATTGTGTGGTGTTTTGGCTAAATATTTGGGTCGTTGTTAATGTGGTGAGTGACCTCCTTCTCAAGTGTATAAAAGCCTGTATTCTTGTTCAAATAAACATTTCTTATTCTGGTTTACTTCAAGAGTGGTGCTGTCTAGTTCTTGGGGTAACTATAGCCAGATCCACTGGTCTCGTGTTCCAGAGCTTGGGAAGCAGCTTCTTGGCGGAGATACCCAGTTGGGTTTTTTTTTGAGGGTCTCTTACCCTTCATTCCCTTACTTAATTTAATTCCCATAATGACTGGCCGGTCTTCTCTACTTGTGCCTATACCCTCTTGCCTCTAAACTACTTTAGAGGCAAGATAGCAGATGTGTACTACATATACCTGTGAACACTCCGGTGGAGAGTAGACAGTGACAAAATAACATATAGCCACCAGTCAATACAATTTTATTAAGGGGAGTAAAATAGGTACCCTTTGCCCCGAAAATGTCTTACCGATTAAGGAAGTCTGATAACTCAAATGTAAGCAAAAGGCTGATTATCAGAAATTCCCGGATCGTCTCAAGCTCCTCATTTTAGATTCTCAGGGTCACCTGTAAATCACCTCCTAGGCAAAGCTTGCCATCTGATATGGAATTTTATTGATAGGCAACTCCTATCCTCATATTGATTAGTGGTTCCAAATTAATAATAACTACTGCAGTAGGGAACAGACACAAAAGATACACTCCACATCTTTCCAAATAACTGTTGTGTTTTATTATGACACAATTGAAGGTTTTTATACACTTGATTACATAAGTATCACATTAATATTACAATTGTACTTGTATGATTACAAGGGGCGTAACAATAATACGTCCGATGACACCAGTGCTGGGGTTTAACAATGCGTCCGCTGACACCAGTGCTGGGGGTTAATAATGCGTCCGCTGACACCAGTACTGTTGTTTTTGAAGTGTGCATGCGGCCCCCATGGGATATGAAAACTTGTCTTGTGGCCCTAAGGTAATTTGAGTTTGAGACCCCTGCTCTAAAGCAAACAATGGTTAACAATATGAGATTAACTCAATAAAACAACAACCTTTTTTTTAACTGAAATCTATACCAAAAAAGTTTAAAAAATATACGCTGAAGCAAAGGAGCAATCCATTCACTGACCATATAGAGGTCCCTCATGCTCAGGCATGCACATTTTTTTAAACTATGGATGAGAAATATCCTCCTGCAGTGCTGCAGGCATGGATGTATGTATTCTGAGAGCAACATCATGCTGCTGTCAGAATAAATAGATCAGTGCTGCAGCTGATTGGTGTTCCTGCAAAGTAAATTACAATGGTTAAAGCATAACTCCACTTTTGTTGCGAAAAAAACATTTCCCTCTGGGTGATCTGTGTACATTGCAAGGATTATAACAATCAAGGATTATAACAATCAGTACACACTCTGTGTACAGGACAACTACAGGTAGCCATATTGCAATTTAGTCTCAGAAAATTACATTAGCTGCAGATTGAAAAGGAAAGGTAATTTTTAATAACATTCAATTACAATATGATTAGTGTCGCAATTATACGCGCTATATTATTTTTTCTTTAGTTGCTTTTTTCCCCACGCATGTGGAGTTACCCTTTAACCACTTCACTCAAATTGCTGTTCCCGTACGTCGGTACTTTGACGCTAAATACCATTGTTATGGCAGGAGCTAGCCTACATAGTTACATATTCGAAGAGGTTGAAAAAAGACACAAGTCCAACAACCTATGTGTGTGATTATATGTCAGTATTAAATTGTATATCCCTGTATGTAACGGTCATTCAGGTGATTATCTAATAGTTTCTTAAAACTATCAATGCCCTCCGCTGAGACCACCACCTGTGGAAGGGAATTCCACATCCTTGCTGCTCTTACAGTAAAGAACCCTCTACGTAGTTTAAGGTTAAACCTCTTTTCTCCTAATTTTAATGAGTGGCTACGTGTCTTGTTAAACTCCCTTCTGCAAAAACTTTTTCTCCCGATTATGGGGTCACCAGTATGGAATTTGTAAATTGAAATCATATCCCCTCTCAAGCGTCTCTCCTCCAGAGAGAATTAGTTCAGTGCTCGCAACCTTTCCCCATAACTAATATAGTTACATAGTTACATAGTTAGCTTGGCCGAAAAAAGACAAAGTCCATCCAGTTCAACCATAAAAAAAAAAGAAATAACAAATAAAAATAAAATATATCGTACAACCCAATAAACCCTATTCTATACCCACAGTTGATCCAGAGGAAGGCAAAAAAAAAACCAAAAGAGCATGCTCCAATCTGCTACAGCAGGGGAAAAAAATCCCTTCCTGATCCCCCTAGAGGCAATCGGATTTTCCATGGATCAACTTTACCTATAAATGTCAGTACCCAGTTATATTATGTACATTTAGGAAAGTATCCAGGCCTTTCTTAAAGCAATCTACTGAGTTATCCAGAACCACCTCTGGAGGGAGTCTATTCCATATTTTCACAGCTCTTACTGTGAAGAAACCTTTCCGTATTTGGAGATGAAATCTCTTTTCCTCTAGACGTAAGGAGTGCCCCCTTGTCCTCTGTGTTGACCGCAAAGTGAATAACTCAACACCAAGTTCACTATATGGACCCCTTATATATTTGTACATGTTGATCATATCCCCCCTTATTCTCCTCTTCTCAAGAGTGAATAAATTCAGTTCCTCTAATCTTTCCTCATAGCTGAGCTCCTCCATGCCTCTTATCAGTTTGGTTGCCCTTCTCTGAACTTTCTCCCGTTCCCCGATATCCTTTTTTATGAACTGGTGCCCAAACCTGAACTGCATATTCCAGATGAGGTCTAACTAATGATTTGAACAGGGGCAAAACGATATCTCTCTCTCTGGAGTCCATACCTCTCTTAATACAAGAAAGAACTTTGCTTGCTTTGGAAACCGCAGTCCCAGTATCCTCCAGTCCCTTTATTAGGTTTGTTGCCCTTCTTTGTACTCGCTCCATTTCCAGTACATCCTTCCTGAGGACTGGTGCCCAGAACTGGACAGCATACTCCAGGTGCGGCCGGACCACAGTCTTGTAGAGTGGGAGAACTACCGTTTTATCTCTGGAGTTGATCCCTTTTTTAATGCATGCCAATATTCTGTTTGCTTTGTTAGCAGCAGCTTGGCATTGCATGCCATTGCTGAGCATATCATCTACTGGGACCCCCAGGTCCTTTTCCATCCTAGATTCCCCCAGAGGTTCTCCCCCCAGTCTATAGATTGCATTCATATTTTTGCCACCCAAATGCATTATTTTACATTTTTCGAACCTCATTTGCAATGTAGTTGCCACCCCATTCATTTGTTCAGATCTTTTTGCAATGTTTCCACATCCTGCAGAGAAGTTATTGCCCTGCTTAGCTTAGTATCGCCCGCAAATACAGGGATTGAACTGTTTACCCCATCGTCCAGGTCGTTTATGAACAAATTAAATAGGATTGGTCCCAGCACATAACCCTGGGGGGACCCCACTACCCACCCCGACCATTCCGAGTACTCCCCATTTATCACCACCCTCTGAACTCCTGAACTCGCCCTTGTAGCCAGTTTTCAATCCATGTACTCACCCTATGGTCCATGCCAACGCACCTTTTTTTGTACTGTAAATGTTTATGGGGAACTGTGTCAAATGCTTTTGCAAAATCCAGATACACCACGTCTACGGGCCTTCCTTTATCTAGATGGCAACTCACCTCCTCATAGAAGGTTAGTAGATTGGTTTGGCAAGAACAATTCTTCATGAATCCATTCTGATTACTGCTAATGATACCGTTCTCATTACTAAAATCTTGTATATAGTCCCTAATCATCCCCTCCAAGAGTTCACATACTATTGATGTTAGGCTGCCATAAACCAGTTTTTTTCAAGAACAGCATGCATTTCTCTTTAAAAAAAAAAGTGGTCTCTTTTATCGGTTGCGGGAGAGGGCCCCCCCCCCCCACCCTCCAAGGTGGCCAGTGAAATGTATGATGGCCTCATCTACATAAATGGTTTGTTGGGGTGTATACACATCTGCAAATTTCTGGGAGAGGTAGTTTATGAGAGGCAGAATTTTGTAAAGCTGATCATATTCAGGGTCACCCCGAGGACAACAAACTGTGTGATCACTAAAACGCATTATCGTCTCATTTCTATGCTTGACCATTGAAGCAGAGAACACGGGCATTTGATGAATCGGATCTCTGGACCAATATGACCACAACTCATTCTTTTTAGTAATGCCCATGTTGGGTGTGAGGCCCAAAAAAGTGTTACATTTATAAACCTTGATAGGTCTCCATGGGAATTGCCTTGCAAGAGTTGAATTTGGGTTGGTGGTGATGTATGGTTGTGTGTATAAATTCCTTCAGCTCACAATCGATTGATACAGATTTTCCGGGGAAAACATAAAAAAAAAAATTCTAGGGGAGTTGGTAAATTTGCTGTTTCCACCTGAATTCCGGGTTGGGCAATAAATGGGGGAAGTTCGGAGTGCTGCACAATCTGTGGGCTGCCAATCAGCATTTGCAAGCACATCTGGAAGAACACTATGGGCTCTATGGGTCTGTGGTCAAATTCTTGGTGTCTGCAGGATGCTACTAGTGCTAGCCACCTCACCAGCTTGGATTGCATTTTTGGGACCCGCCAGGTCATCACAAAATACTTTTATCCTGGTATGTAAAAGACTAGGATGTACTAGACCGCTGGTACCTACCAGCTCACCAAAAGGTAGTGCGGCACTAGTACTGGCATCCTGCTGCATATTAGACAAATCAAGTGTTCCTATCACTTCAGCTACCCGAGGTTGGGTACACCTGACCTTAGTGAAAAATAAATGAATAAATGAAACGCCAAAGAAAAATACTTTAAGTGCGTACTAAAAGAAAAGACTCTCCACCAATAAGGGTAGCCGGAGTATTATATAAAAAGGATGCAAAGATCGAAATAGTATAATCCCATTTATTAAAATAAAGTGAATAAAAACAGATGCCAAATGGCTGCTTACATTCAGAGGTGCCTGAAGCGGATTCTCCATCCTATTACGAGCGCAATAGCCCCAGTGCCGGGCATAGGCAACTCTGAATGTAACCTTCTTCCATGATTGAAGACAGTATATGTTTAGGACTTGTAAAGGACTTTTGACTGCACTTTTTTAATTGTTAAGCACTATCTCATGTAAAATGGATGCATCTTGTGGTTTTGGGTGATTTCAATTCATTTTTGTCTATTATTTATCACTGATATTTATCACTGAGAAGTGGCAATATTTATTTAGTTAATCAGCACCCCTCATCACATTTACCATACTTACAGCTGACCTTGGCAGGTACCTCTCCTCCATCCTCTGAGCTCCCTGTCAGGGTGCCGCTGATCTCTACAGGTTCATATTCAGAGCCTGATTCTGTCAGTGAGGACTTCTCCTTCGCTCTCAGATGTCATACTCAGAATCTTGTAGGCCTCTTCACTAGAGTACCTTTGTTGGGACATTTTGGCCACTAAATTCACAGGTACCTAGTGTGACTCCTGGCTGTCAGGGACTGCTTAAACTACTTCAAATGTAGCAAGGTCTCCGGCCTCCTTCAGTCTAATGAGAACCTCCAGGGCCAGAGATAGCCGATATCCTTCTGTATATGGTTGGTTGTGAGGCATAGTGGGTGCAAGGTAGGGGTGCAACGGATCGGCGCCGATCCGTGATCCGAACGGGTCACCCTGTTCGAATCGGCACACCCCGCGATCCGTGGCCTCGGCCTTAGGAAAGGCAGCGGCTTCGGCCTAGCTCCGGAGCGGCGGCGGCCATCTTGGTACACCCGGCGGCCTTAGGAAAGGCCGCGGCTTTGGCCTAGCTCCGGAGCGGCGGCCATCTTGGTACACCCGGCCACTGTTTACAATGTAAACAAACTCTGCATTACCCAGCCAATACCCTGCATTACCCAGCCAATACCCTGCATTACCCAGCATATACCCTGCATTACCCAGCATATACACTGCATTACCCAGCATATACCCTGCATTACCCTGCATTACCCAGCCAATACTCTGCGATACTCTGCATTACCCAGCCAATACTCTGCGATACCCAGCCAATACTCTGCGATACCCTGCCAATACTCTGCGATACCCTGCCAATACTCTGCGATACCCTGTCAATACTCTGCGATACCCTGTCAATATTACAGTGGGGGAGAGGATGTGGATATTACAGTGGGGGAGATGGCGTGGATATTACAGTGGGGGAGATGGCGTGGATATTACAGTGGGGGAGATGGCGTGGATATTACAGTGGGGGAGATGGCGTGGATATTACAGTGGGGGAGAGGATGTGGATATTACAGTGGGGGAGATGGCGTGGATATTACAGTGGGGGAGATGGCGTGGATATTACAGTGGGGATATTGTGGATATTACAGTGGGGACTATATGGTGGCGGAATTTTCACAGGTTTTTGCAAATTCAATTATTATTTGCTGATCCAAAAAATTATCCGATCCGTGACTCTGATCCGAGGATCGACTTGATCCGTGAGTTTTTTGCACCCCTAGTGCAAGGTAAAAGTTTTTGGGCGCCAGACACTTCTTGAATGCAAGAGATGTTTAATTCTCTTACAAACTTTTTGGGGGAAAGAGGGTTAGGGCCAGGACACCCTTGAGTAGTTGCAAGATTAATTAGCAGGCTCCGAGACTTCCATAGGAGGACAGCCCTGCAGGGAAAGGCACTCAGCAAGACGCCACATCTGCACGTGCAGGAATGCTGTCTCCTATGGCAACAGTCTTTAACAGTTCCTAACACAAAGCATAACAGTTCTCTCAGCTTCACTACAATCACTCCTTGTAGTTTTTCAGCCCACTGAGCTCCCAGTCTCTCACTAGATCCTTTGATTCACTGACTCTGAATCCCTTGAGCTCCTCCAATCTTCACGGTGGTATCTTCCTCAAGCGTCACCCCCACCTCTCTGCTGGGTCCCTAGCTTGGCACCCCTGATACTTTACAAGCTTCTCCCCACTGGTCTGCTCGGTCCCTGGCTTGACACACAAGGCTGCTCTACAAGTGTCACCTGCTGGTTGGGTCCCTCGCTTGATCACCGCCTGAAGTTTCCCAATTCTCTGTCCCTGGTAATAAGCTGGTTGGTCCCTTTGTGGTGACAGCTTCCCCTCTACCTCCAACCACGACAGGTTCCCCGGCTATCAGAACCGTCACTTCTGGTTGGACTGAAAGCTGCAGTCCCAACCCTGCGCTGCTCTCCTAGCAGCCAGATGTGCCTGGGATAGGCTCAACCTTTGGCCTAGCAGCCCGGGGCCAACACAACACACGTCCACCCAGACAGCCATCCAGGTGGCACAGAACCCTAATCAACTGACTCCACCCGAATATATAGGTTCTCCCAGCAGGCCAAGGGATTCAAGAAAACCCCTGCCCATTAACTGAGATACCCTATATACCCATAACCTGACCTTGGGTTACCCTTCTCATATCTAGCCCCACCAAGTGCCCGGCCACCTAGTGGTAGTAGAGAAAAGTGCAACAAGGCCAAACTTAGGGAGAAATCAATAGATCTCTAACAATCAACCAGGATAACTACTCCTGGCAAGTAAATCTGTGAGGAGCTCCCTGACTAAACTCCAGGGTGCTACACAAATAAAACTTACCTGCTAGTGCTAGAAGAGATCAGGCCTGATTCTGCTAACACTGCGGTTATGTGTGCAATGTATCAGAGGTGCCGGTGATCTACCGACACTGCACTTGTTGGGGGGCAGAAGGGCTGATCCTGCTAACGCTGCGTTATTAGGGACACTATACTAAGGGGGATACTAATATAGTTCTGTTCATGATCAGGATATTGATCATACAGACACTATACTAGTAATGGTGGTGATCAGGATATTGATCCATACAGACACTATACTAGTAATGGCGGTGATCAGGATATTGATCCATACAGACACTATACTAGTAATGTTGGTGATCAGGATATTGATCAATACAGATACTATACTAGTAATGTTGGTGATCAGGATCCTATAGCGTGAGTGCGATAGTGTGCGGGCAATCTAATGCTAGCTGACCCTGGCACTATCTGATGTAACAAGTGACCTTAATACAGCGATTGGTGAAAAATACTGTACACTGAGGCTGTATTAATGGCACTGGTTGGGTGACAGGGGGGATCAAAGGGTGAATGAGGGCAATCAATGGGGTTAAATGTGCCAATCTAAGGTGTGTGGGTGTAAAGTGTGGTGATTATACTCACAGTGTGGTGTTCTCTTCTCTTCCTGAACCGAAAAGAACTCGGGAAGAGAAGAAATCACAAGATAGCTCCCCGTGTTTACAAAATAAAACACAGGAGTGATTTGTCATTGGCTGCAGGTGATCAGCAGGGTACGGGGCAAAATCATTGGCTGGGACCTGCTGACAAACTTGTCCTACAGCCAATGACAGTGGAGGTTCCTGGGTGTGCGCATGCATGGGTGCGGACCTGGAAGAAAGCCATGACATAAAAGTACATTACCAGACCTGTATGAGCCGCCCATCCATTGTATTTTTACAACACTTCATCCATGTCTTTGGTGATCTCTGATCTCCTTATCAACTGTTTCTTACATGATGAAGATCAGCCATGGAGTATATCTGAGGTGTATATCATGGTGTGCTTCTTCCCCACATGAGAGCTGTGATGTCCAGCAACATTCATATAGAAGACATTTCCCACACTCAAGGCACTAATACACATCAAGGGTTGTGTGGGATCCCTGATGTACAGGAAGACAGGACTTCACTGAGGAACAATTCCCTCACTCAGGACAGGAATACGGCTTCTCCTCGTATGAGATCTCTGATGTATGCAAAGATTGGACTTCTGTGAAAAACATTTCCCACACTCAGGACAGGAATATGGCTTTTCCCCCGTGTGACATCTCTGATGTGTGTTAAGATCAAACTTCTGTGAAAAACATTTCCCGCACTCAGGACAGGAAAATGGCTTCTCCCCCGTGTGAGATCTCTGATGTTTGTAAAGACTGGACTTCTGTGAAAAACATTTCCCGCACTCAGGACAGGAAAATGGCTTCTCCCCTGTGTGAGATCTCTGATGTGTGTAAAGACTGGACTTCTGTGAAAAACACTTCCCACACTCAGGGCAGGAAAACGGCTTCTCCCCCGTGTGAGATCTCTGATGTCTGTAAAGATAGGACTTCTGTAAAAAACATTTCCCGCACTCAGGACAGGAATACGGCTTTTCCCTCGTGTGAGCTCTTTTATGCCTATTAAGTTTGGATTTAGAAGGGAAACACTTTCCGCACTCAGTACAGGAAAAGCTCTTCTCTGTTGGAAGGACGGCACCGCCCCTCACAGTCGGAGGTTCCTCAGGATAAGAGGAATACGATGGTCCATCTACACTGTGTGGTGCCGGATGGACATTTGAGGTAGTCGGGTTTTCTCCTGGACTATACTGTGTGATGTCCTCATCTTCTACTTTACAGTCTGGAGACAAAGTGAGACAATCCTCTGAGGTTTTCCTCATCTCCCGTCCATCTACTAAAATAGAAATACAAAGATTATTACTAGACATGAGCTGATTGGTTCCCCTAAACCAGGACTCCGCCCACATCAGGCAGCTTTGTCTCTGAGGATCTTACAATTCCCCCTCAAGGTAACTAGTAAATGGGTCCTCTGATCTCCTACCAGTTCATTTCTTTATTCATGGACCTTAGTCAGAGAGTGAGGAAACAACGAGAACTGTCTTTTATAGGAGTGACAGTGATGAGGGGATTATAGGACGAGTGTCCCCTCCCCCTCTATCACTCATTGTCATCGTCCCAACACAAGAAGTCCTGCACTTCCTTATTTAGTCCATGATTTAGTCATGAATAACAGCGGGGCTGAGCCCCACCAGAGGTCAGAGAGTGAGGATGGGGGAGAACAACCCAGATGAAGACTGGACTGAGGTAGAAGACCCAAAGCACATGCCCAAGGTACCTAGGTAGAGCAACATCTATGGTGAAAATTAACATTTTGCTGCCAGCTGAACCCTAGAATCTCCATAAATCCAGTCTAGATCCATAAATTGTGTCTGCAGCACAGAGAAGGAAGATTATCCGAGAGAAATACAGGAATACAGGACGGGGAACACAGCTCAGGAAAGTGGACCAATCAGTGAGCAGTATGGGTGGAGGAATGTATTTAGTGTTAATGACCCACCTGTACTGATCTCTGTAGGAGTGTCCTCCTCTATAAATGTCCCCGTTATTCCATCCTCCTCCATAGACTGCTGATCATCCCTCACATACCTCTCTTCTTCTTCTGATTTAACCTCAAATTCTATATCGATTGGATCTCCACTCTAAATCAAGAAAATAAGAGAAAATATCATCTGTAAGATATAAGATTTAATATTGTGACATCACATAAAAAATCCACACATCATCTCTAGGAGTCCATGTTCTAGATGATCCATCCCACCAACCTTGTAACAGTGGGGGATGGTGTGATCTTCCTGTATGGAATCCTGGGAATACAGAGGACGGGGACATCTCTCTGGTGGGTTCCTGGTATTTGGTGGCTCCATCATATCCTTGTGTCCTTCTGAAAACTCCTCCATTACTCCATCCTCCTCTTTATACTCTTCTTTAACATCAATATTATCATCCCCGAGGATTCCACTCTGAATATATAATAAAACATTCATTATAACAATCATGCTGTGTATAAATCAGAACTACCAATAATTGTCAATCATCTACCTGATGATGGTGGGGGATGGTGTGATCTTCCTGTGTGGAATCCCGGGAATACAGAGGACGGGGACATCTCTCTGGTGGGTTCCCATTACTGGATCCATCTGTAGGAAACACACACACTGACTGAATACATTGTTTCTATGTGTTTATCAGATGATGGGGGATCTAGGTGGATCCTCCGTACTGCTCTCTCCTTTACAATAAAGTCTCCTCTTACCCGGTGATGTGAGGGGCGGCTGATTGTCCATCATGATGTCCTTGTAGAGATCCTTGTGTCCTTCTAAATACTCCCACTCCTCCATGGAGAAATAGACAGTGACATCCTGACACCTTATAGGAACCTGACACACACAATGATACAGTCATCATCCAGACACATCCCTTGTCTGTTACTGGATAATGTCCCAGAATTCCCAGCACCGCTCACCTCTCCTGTCAGCAGCTCCATCATCTTCTTGGTGACTTCTAGAATCTTCTCCATGTTGTGTCTCTCAGGTTTTAGGGAGTCACATGGAGGCACTGTGATGGTCAAATGATCACCTGACTTCACAAGAGGAAATCTCTGTATTGAGGAACAAATAAGAATATCATGTTAGAATCCCAGAATCCTCCTCACCTCTCCGGTCAGGTCTGTGTTTTATTAATAGAGATAAGAGTGATGTCATGTGACCTCCCAGAATACCCTCACCTCTCCGGTCAGGTCTGTGTTTTATTAATAGAGATAAGAGTGATGTCATGTGACCTCCCAGAATCCTCCTCACCTCTCCAGTCAGCAGGTAGATGATCTCCAGGGTGAGGTTTAGTATCTTCTCAGTCATGTGACTCTGGCCCTCCTCCATTCTCATTGGTGCCGTCATCTATGAAGGTTTCCCTGTAGACAGATAACATTGATAACAGCGAATTATCTGGATTGGTTGTACAATAATGGGATGAGGATATCAGGAGGTAATATGAAGGTCAGTATGTATTTAACTAGTTGCCGCCCGCCTGCCTGCCACAGTTATACGGTGGCAGGTTGGCTCTCCTAAGCAAATCGCCGTTCCTGCACATTGTGGGAGCGTGCCCGCGGGTCGAGTGGATTCGATCTCTGCCGGCGACCCGCGATTGCCTTGTACACAGGCAGAATGTAAAGAAGGCATTTCCCCGTTCTGCCTAGTGACATGTCAGAGATCTATTGTTTCTAGTGATCGGGAACAGTGATCTCTGTCATTTCACTAGTAGCCCATCCCCCCTACAGTTAGAACACGCTGAGGGAACATAGTTAAGACATATGCTGTTTTAAATCTTTGATCTTGTAAGTGTGTCTGTTTTGGGGCTGCTTTCATAAAGTAACAAGCAGAGATCACTATGGAGTCTATGTTTGCGATTACATGTCAATAAGGGATTTGAGAGAAGCGGAGCTGAGCTGTAGGCGGACAGAGAAGGAGAGTTTCCTGAATGAAATCTATGTGAAGTTATCAGCACAAACACCCAGTGGGGAGAGCGTAGGAGGATCGGCTGTTTTGGCCAGGATGAGAGAGATCGTGAAGGAGAAAACCATTATAAGTGACCATTATTTGATTTTTTTTATACTCATCTGTGAGGTGAGCCGGCAATCTGGCTGGTGGTGGTGGGCAGATGATACTGGTCCCAGTGAGGATGGATGAGCACAGCGGGGCAGTGCCATCTTAAGAGCATTATAGGCCCCCGGGCAATACAATGCACTGGGCTCTGTCTACACAATCACGCACGATTGCCCATCAAATAAAGCTTTACTGTGCCCATGAATGCAGCCTTACTGTGTCCATGAATGCAACCTCACTGTACCAACCATTGCAGCCTCACTGTGCCAACCATTGCAGCCTCACTGTGCCCACTATTGCAGCCTCACTGAGCCCGTGAATGCAGCCTCACTGTGCCCACCATTGCAGCATCACTGGGCCCGTGAATGCAGCCTCACTGTGCCCACCATTGCGGTATCACTGTGCCCACCATTGCAGCCTCACTGTGCCCACCATCGCAGCCTCACTGTACCCACGAATGCAGCCTCACTGTGCCCACAATTGCAGCCTCACTGTGCCCACCATTGCAGCCTCACTGTGCCCGTGAATGCAGCCTCACTGTGCCCGTGAATGCAGCCTCACTGTGCCCGTGAATGCAGCCTCACTGTGCCCATTATTGCAGTCTCACTTTGCCCATGAATGCAGCCTCACTGTGGTGCCCGTGAATGCAGCCTCACTGTGCCCACCATTGCAGCCTCACTGTGCCCGTGAATGCAGCCTCACTGTGCCCACCATTGCAGCCTCACTGTGCCTGTGAGTGCAGCCTCACTGTACCCACCATTGCAGCCTCACTGTGTCCGTGAATGCAGCCTCACTGTACCCACCATTGCAGCCTCACTGTGCCCATGAATGCAGCCTCACTGTGCCCATGAATGCAGCCTCACTGTGCCAATTAATACAGACTCACCATTGCCTGGTAACACACACACATACAGCGGGCATCTCCTCCAGTGTATCACGGAGCTGGCTAGGTCTGTGTTCGGCGGCCGCACTGTAGCAAAGTCCAGCCCCCTAGACTGGCTCATGTGATAGGCAGAACAATGATTCAATCTACTATTGCACGAGCCGTTCTAGGGGGGCGGGACCAGGTTACAGCGTGGCCAGCAAACACAGACCCAGCCAGCACCCTGATACACAGGAGGAGGAGGAGAGATGGAAAGAGTGGAGCTGCAACTCAAAGCCGCCCCAAGGCAGATGGCCTACTGGGACATTTCTCGGTAGGCCAGTCCGGCCCTGACTGGAGTCGCTGGACAGGTGGGGCCCCCCAAGCAGGTGGGGCCCCCGGGCAACTGCCCAGCGTGCCCATGCAAAAAGACGGCCCTGCAGCGGGTGCACATGATGCTGGTCCCAATGAGGACGGATGAGCACGGCGGGGGATGGTCTCACACACTGTTTGATATAAACTAGTTCTCTATCAACACTGATGTTATTTAACACATGAAATCTTATATATATGGACTGCTTGCCCTGTGCTTTTAACTACGTATATAAGAATACACTGTAGGGAATATTGCATTTAGTTATTTCCATTTTATTTATTGGTGTTTCAAAGAATGATATATAGGTTATACAGCACTGCACTATTATTTATTATTATTAAAGGTACTTATATAGCGCCATCAATTTACGCAGCGCTTTACATATACATTGTACATTCACATCGGTCCCTACCCTCTTACAATCTAAGGTCCCCAACTCACATTCATACACTAGGGCCAATTTAGACAGCATCTAATTAACCTACCAACATGGAGACATGTGCGATTAGTTTCGTACGAATCGAAAATTTGTACGAATTTCCGTAAATTTGTACATTTGGGAGGATCCGAAATACGAATTGCGATGCTTCCGAATTTTGTACGAAATTTTGTTTACAAATTTCGGATCCAAATTCCGTTGCAATGGAAACGTGACTGGTGTTTTGTCGACCAATCAGAGGTTTTCTTCTGCTGCTGAGTGGGGGTTGGGAAAATGACCTTTTATAATATGGGAGTGGGACACTGGTACTGGTAGAATCGGAAAAATAAGAATGTTTGTTAATTACGATTATTCGTTATGATGAAGTTAAAAAACCCAGGAAGTCATCACAGCACAGGGATGGTGGGAGCCCCTCAATGATAAATTCATAGCGAACATTCGTTATTTTTACGAAAATTTTACAAACCTAATGCAAATTCGTATTTCGTACGAATCCGAATATTATTTTAGACACGAATTACAAAATACGAATTCATTTTAATACAAAACAAATTTATTGACGGTGCACCTGTCTACCAACATGTCTTTGGAGTGTGGGAGGAAACCCACGCCGGTGCAGGGAGAACATGCAAACTGCAGGCAGGGAGTGTCGGGTTTGGATTCGAACCAGCGACACTACAGCAACTTTTACTGCTAGGCGAGAGCGCTACCCACTACACCACTGTACCTCCCGTATAATAATAGAACTGTGTAAAATGTGTGTGGTGGTTATTTATTATTATTTTTATTTGTTATAATTGTTGCACTTTAGATTGTTATTATACACTTTATATTAACCCCTTGATCACCCCCTAGTGTTAACCCCTTCCCTGCCAGTGTCATTTTTACATTGATCAGTACATTTGTATAGCTCTGATCAACGTAATAATGTCACTGCTCCCCAAAAAGTGTCATTTGGGGTCAGATTTGTCAGCCGCAAGTGTTGCAGTCCCGTTAAAAATCGCAGATCGCCGCCATTAGTAGTAAAAGCAATAAAAAATAAACAAAAGGTCCCAAAATCTATCCCCTATTTTGTAGAGGCGATAACTTATGTGCAAACCAATAAATATACGCCCATTGTGATATTTTTTTTCAAAAAATATTTAGAAGAATATATCAGCCTAAACTGAGGAATACATTTGTTTTTTATATTTTTTGGGGATATGTATTATAGCAAAAAGTAAAAGAAAAATTGTTTTGTTTTTTTCAAAATTGTTGCTCTTTGTGAAAAAAATAAAAAAAAAAGACGCAGAGGTGATCAAATACCACCAAAAGAAAGCACTATTTGTGGGGGAAAATCGTTGTCAATTTTGTTTGGGTACAACGTTGCAAGACCGCGCAATTGTCAGTTAAAGCGACGCAGTGCCTGAATTGCTAAAAAATGGCCTGGTCATTAAGGGGGTAAATCCTTCCGGGGCTGAAGTGGTTAAGCACTATGGTCCCCAGTGGGGAAATATTTAATCTGGACAGTTTAGTGTTCACTATGATTCTTGGGGTCCGGGAGTCTCGTAAAATGTGGCCTTCTGGATCACAATTTCCATTCTCTATGTTGGGTGTGAGAGGAGGAGGAGATCCAGGAATCAGGATAAAGGTCAGGACAAGCAACAGACGAGGGCATCCAAGAGATGAAGCCGGGGTCACTACACAGAAAATCAATCCAAGGAAACAACAGGCAGGACGAGGAATAGCAAGAAGGAGCTCAGAGACCAATGAGAATATTGCTCAGCCAATGGGAGATTATCTCAGCATGACTTACATAATGAAGGAGATGAGGGGGAGGGGAGGAATACAATAGTGCAGCAGGGAGGATTCCCCCATCCCCCTCCAATGTGTGGATGGGGGAATCACTTCAGTTTTTTTCCTCTCATCCCGCTGGCTGAACGATAACACTGAACCATGTATGGCCAGCTTTGGAAGGAAGGTATATTAAACCCCGGAAAAGTGGAACTTCCGCTCATCTGATTCCTCCCCCCCTCCGGTCCAACAATTGGCACCTTTCAGGGGGGAGGGGGGTGCAGATACCTGTCTAATACAGGTATCTGCACCCACTTCCGGGAATAGACTCCCGCGGGAGTCACGCCCCTTTCCACACCCCCCGGTGTCTCCAGGGAAACACAAAGGACCCAGGAGATAGCGGGGACCACTTACAATGCGCACTAGGGAACCGGAAAGTGAAGCCGCAATGCTTCACTTCCTGATTCCCTCAATAAGAATGGCGGTGGCAGCAGCCAAGAACTGAGCGATTGCGCGGCTTCGGCTGCCGACATCGCTGGACCCTGGGACAGGTAAGTGTCTATTTATTAAAAGTCAGCAGCTGCAGTATTTGTAGCTGTTGGCTTTTAATATTTTTTTTTTAGGTGGACTCCCTCTTTAATCATCAACTGATCCCCCTGAAGGGGTTAATCTAGGTTCCCACACTATATATGTGTGTTTCATCATCTGCTGGCCATAAAAGACATCACAGTGACTATGGAGGAAGAGGACGGACATGACGGGGGGGGGTTACTGGGTGTAAATAGAAAATAAGATCTTATTACCTCCTCTGCTGCGTCTTCCAGGAATGTCTCCTCTCTAGTTCCTCCCGACTCACCTCTCACCCGGAACTTCCTGTCTGTGTCTGACATCACTTCCTGTCTTCCATAGAGACTTCCTATCTTGGTAGTGGTGAGATCACCATCTTGTGGAGCTCAGAGGAACTGCAGAAACGTCTCATAGTGTGAACATGGCCTTGTGCTGTGTGTATGTACTGTATATCCTTATAGATGGGGTCATCTCCACTCCCTCCAAGGGGGATAGAAATATATTACTGCTCGGGGGGAGGGGACATTTTGGCCCCTTTGATTTTGCAGTAAAATTGATGTCAGATTTAGTCATGTAGAACATAGGGTTGCCACCTTTTCTTCAAGCCAAACCCGAACACTTTAGAGGCGCACGGCATGGCACCCCAACCGCAGTGCTATTTTGCAGCGATTGTCACCCGACAAATCGCGGGAAAATCACGTAAACAGAATTGTGGGATGCCTGTGTGATTGGGGTGCCATTATCCCCATTCTCTCCTATTAGAATTCTCATTTCCCTACCAGCACAAATCCTCCTCCTTCCAATACCCCCATGGCAGCCGACAGGGGGTATCACGGGTCCCCAGTACACAGGGGGATCCAGACAGCAGAGGGTTCGGAGTGGGGGACAACTACAGAGGAGGGGGGACAATTACAGAGATTGATGGGGGAAATTACAGAGGAGGGGGGTGCAAATACAGAGCTAGGGGGCAAATACAGAGATAGGGAACAATTACAGAGGAAGAGGAGTGCAAATACAGGAGGAGGAGGGGGTGACAAATACAGGAGGAGGAGGGGGTGACAAATACAGAGAAGGGGAGACAATTACAGAGGAGGGGGGGGGGGGGGTGCAAATACAGAGTAAGAGGATGCAAATACAGGAGGAGGGGGTGGCAAATTACAAAGAAGGGGGTGGCAAATTACAAAGAAGGGGGTGGCAAATTACAGAGGAGGGGAGACAATTACAGAGGAGGGGGGGTGCAAATACAGGAGGAGGGGGTGGCATATACAGAGGAAGAGGAGACAATTACAGAGGGGGGGAAATTACAGAGAAGGGGAACAATTATAGAGGAGGGGGTGACAAATACAGGAGGAGGAGGGGGTGGCAATTACAGAGAAGGGGAGACAATTACAGAGGAGGGGGGGTGCAAATACAGAGGAAGAGGATGCAAATACAGGAGGAGGGGGTGACAAATACAGGAGGAGGAGGGGGTGGCAAATACAGGAGGAGGAGGGGGTGGCAATTACAGAGGAGGGGAGACAATTACAGAGGAGGGGGGGGTGCAAATACAGAGGAAGAGGATGCAAATACAGGAGGAGGGGGTGACAAATACAGGAGGAGGAGGGGGTGGCAATTACAGAGAAGGGGAGACTATTACAGAGGAGGGGAGACAATTACAGAGGAGGGGGGGTGCAAATACAGAGGAAGAGGATGCAAATACAGGAGGAGGGGGTGACAAATACAGGAGGAGGGGGGGTGGCAATTACAGAGAAGGGGAGACAATTACAGAGGAGGGGAGACAATTACAGAGGAGGGGGGGTGCAAATACAGAGGAAGAGGATGCAAATACAGGAGGAGGGGGGTGGCAATTACAGAGGAGGGGAGACAATTACAGAAGAGGGGAACAATTACAGAGGAGGGGGGGTGCAAATACAGAGGAAGAGGATGCAAATACAGGAGGAGGGGGTGGCATATACAGAGGAAGAGGAGACAATTACAGAGGAGGGGGTGCAAATACAGACAAGGGGGGGAAATTACAGAGAAGGGGAACAATTATAGAGGAGGGGGTGACAAATACAGGAGGAGGAGGGGGCAAATACAGGAGGAGGAGGGGGGGTGGCAATTACAGAGGAGGGGAGACAATTACAGAGGAGGGGGGGTGCAAATACAGAGGAAGAGGATGCAAATACAGGAGGAGGGGGTGACAAATACAGGAGGAGGGGGGGGGTGGCAAATACAGAGAAGGGGAGACAATTACAGAGGAGGGGAGACAATTACAGAGAGGGGGGGGTGGCAAATACAGAGAAGGGGAGACAATTACAGAGGAGGGGAGACAATTACAGAGGAGGGGGGGGTGCAAATACAGAGGAAGAGGATGCAAATACAGGAGGAGGGGGGTGACAAATACAGGAGGAGGGGGGGTGGCAATTACAGAGAAGGGGAGACAATTACAGAGGAGGGGGGGGGGGGTGCAAATACAGAGGAAGAGGATGCAAATACAGGGAGGAGGGGGTGACAAATACAGGAGGAGGGGGTGACAAATACAGAGGAAGAGGAGACAATTACAGTGGAGGGGTGCAAATACAGACAAGGGGGGGAAATTACAGAGGAGGGGAACAATTATAGAGGAGGGGGTGACAAATACAGGAGGAGGAGGGGGTGGCAATTACAGAGAAGGGGAGACAATTACAGAGGAGGGGGGGTGCAAATACAGAGGAAGAGGATGCAAATACAGGAGGAGGGGGTGACAAATACAGGAGGAGGGGGGGTGGCAATTACAGAGGAGGGGAGACAATTACAGAGGAGGGGAGACAATTACAGAAGAGGGGAACAATTACAGAGGAGGGGAGACAATTACAGAGGAGGGGAGACAATTACAGAAGAGGGGAACAATTACAGAGGAGGGGGGGTGCAAATACAGAGGAAGAGGATGCAAATACAGGAGGAGGGGGTGACAAATACAGTGGAGGGGGTGGCATATACAGAGGAAGAGGAGACAATTACAGAGGAGGGGGTGACAAATACAGGAGGAGGGGGGGGTGACAAATACAGGAGGAGGGGGTGGAAAATACATAAGGAGGGGGTGACAAATACAGGAGGAGGAGGGGGTGGCAAATACAGGAGGAGGAGGGGGTGGCAAATACAGGAGGAGGAGGGGGTGGCAAATACAGGAGGAGGAGGGGGTGGCAAATACAGGAGGAGGAGGGGGTGGCAAATACAGGAGGAGGAGGGGGTGACAAATACAGGAGGAGGGGGGAAAACACAGAGGAGTCAAAACATAAGAGAGAGAGGCGACAGGCAGCTGCTGGTGCAGAAGTTTTTAATAAAATAAATGCTTAAAAACAATCCACTCACTCTCCATGTCAGAGCTGTATATGTCAGTCTGTGAAGTCGGCTGTCCCATCCTCCCCTCCAATCAACGCTGCTGTTATCACTGGAGGAAACAGAGAGCCACGGGAAACTCATGTGAACTGTCAGCCTCTGATGATGGAGGCGTGGTTAAGCCTCCGGAACGCTCTGATTGGTCACAGCATCCCAGGCTGACAGCTCACTGCAGTCTCCCCGCAGCTCTGTGTTATTGGCTTTCTCAAGCGATTCAGTAATAACAGCATTGTGGATTGGAGGGGAGGATGGGACAGCCGACTAAGTTCACAGACTGACAGTGAGTGGATTGTTTTTAAGCATTTACTTTATTAAAAACTTCTGCACCAGCAGCTGCCTGTCGCCTCTCTCTCTGTTTTCATTTCTCTGTATTTTGCTCCCCCTGCCCGCCGCTACAATCCCCCTGCTGTCCGGGTCCCCCTGTGTGCTGGGGCTTGTAAAAGGCGGCCCCATGGTAACCCCTGTGAGCTGGAAATGGTGTCCGGGTGTGAGGCAGAGGGAAACCCGGGCACAGCCTCCTAAACCCGTACTGTCCGGGTCAAAACCGGACAGGTGGCAACCCTAGTAGAACATCTGTTATATGGATACAAAGATCCCCAGCCGAGAGTAAAGGGTGGAAATGGCTCCTGATCCCCAGATTTGGGCAATTATGTCACCAATATAAATAGAATAAAACCTGCGCTATGTGTAACAACTCAAATACCTACAGAAATAACTTATACCGGACTGCTGCTGTAACAAAGGTAAGTATTCCCTTTATCACCTAGAAGAGCATTATGTGTCACAGCGCTGTCCTATTGTGTGTGCACATAAATCATCACAAATACACTAAAATATGTGGAGACATTCATATATAAAGTGCTAGGGGCTCAAATAATATTCTCTGCAGATCTACTGCCTCCACTTTACACCTACTTCACTGATCTTATGGTGTTTATCAATAAATGAAGTAAACTGATCCATGTGCAAATTCATATACAACATAAAGTGCTTTGTGCTCAAGATGCTGTTCCCTGCAGATCCACTGCTTCCACTTTACACCTACTTCTTTAATCTCATAATGTTTGCTGGTATATTAAAGTAGAAACCTGTAAAAAAATGTATGTAATCATACAATATTTTGTGCTGTATATAGTGTTCTCTGCAAGTCCACTGCTTCCACTTTGCATCTATTTCAATGAACTTATTAAAAAAAAAAAAAAAAAATCCACCAATCAATGAAAAGGTGATAAGGTGTAAAGTTCTCGGTGCTCCAAACTGTGCCAGCTGTAGTGTAGCCACGCCTTCTTCCACCTCTTACACACGTGATGGTGAGGGCGCCCCCTTAGTGGTGCTTCCCCACTCACCAGAGCAATATGACTCCCAGCTTTTCATCTACCAGAGACACCAACATTCTTCACACTCTCCTCACCTCCAATGGCAAAAGAACTGGATCCTCCTCACTCACTCCTGCAAGTCAGCTGCGCTTTCTGTCAGTCTACCTCCTAGACTCCTCCTCCGACGCCTCTTCATACACACTCAGAGCTCCGCCTCTTCATACACACTCAAAGCTCCGCCTCTTCATACACAGGGCTCCGATTCATCATACACACTCAGGAGCTCCGCCTCATCATACGCACTCAGAGCTCCGCCTCTTCATACACACTCAGAGCTCTGCATCTTTATACACACTCAGAGCTCCGCCTCTTCATACACAGGGCTCCGATTCATCATACACAATCAGAAGCTCCGCCTCTTCATACACACTCAGAGCTCTGCCTCTTCATACACACTCAGGAGCTCCGCCTCTTCATACACACTTAGAGCTCCGCCTCTTCATACACACTCAGAGCTCCGCCTCTTCATACACACTCAGGGCTCCGATTCATCATACACACTCAGAAGCTCCGCCTCTTCATACACACTCAGAGCTCCGCCTCTTCATACACACTCAGAGCTCTGCCTCTTCATACACACTCAGAGCTCCGCCTCTTCATACATACTCAGAGCTCCGCCTCTTCATTCACACTCAGAGCTCCGCCTCTTCATACACACTCAGAGCTCCAATTCATCATACACACTCAGAGCTCCGCCTCTTCATACACACTCAGAGCTCTGCCTCTTCATACACACTCGGAGGATAGAAAGCGGAAGGATATACAGTACATACACACACAGCACAAGGCCTGTGTTATAGAGTTACTATACAAATACAGTGACTCTATGGTAATATTGCATTGCTTGTACTTCCTGTTTCCTGTTCTGTGTTTGCTGTTCCTGTTATACAATTTAACACGACTCCTCAAATAGCTGGCAGTGTCTTCATTTCTATACATGAAACAGCCGTGTTCACACTATGAGACGTTTCTTCAGCTGCAGTTCCTCTGATCTCCACAAGGTGGTGATCTCACTTCTACCCAGACAAGACGTCTCTATGGAATACAGACAGGAAGTGATGTCAGGTACAGACAGGAAGTGATGTCAGATATACAGGACATTCCATTTGGAAGGACGTAGAGAGGAGACATTGCTGGATTTGGCAGCAGAGGAGGTAATATGTAGATTAACCCCTTCAGGGGGATCAGTTGATGGTTAATATATCTTCCCTCCAAAGCTGGCCATACATGGTTCAGTTTTATCGTTCAGCCAGCGGGATGAGAGGAAAAAACTGAAGTAATTCCCCCATCCACACATTGGAGGGGGATGGGAGAATCCTCCCTGCTGCACTATTGTATTCTGACAATGGGGGGCGCTCCTCCGCTCTCAGAATACACGGATCAGTGATGAAGCTATTGGCTGCAGCCGCTAGTCAAGTGACTTTTACCCGGCAGTGACCGCACATGGATGGAGATGTGACCGATCCCTGCTGAACCAGCTGAATTTCCATGTCTCTATGGTCACCATAAGTGACTTCCTCCCCTCCCCCTCATCTCCTTCATTATGTAAGTCATGCTGAGATAATCTCCCATTGGCTGAGCAATATTCTCATTTGTCTCTGAGCTCCTTCTTGCTATTCCTCGTCCTGCCTGTTGTTTCCTTGGATTGATTTTCTGTGTAGTGACCCCGGCTTCATCTCTTGGATGCGCTCGTCTGTTGCTTGTCCTGACCTTTATCCTGATTCCTGGATCTCCTCCTCATCTCTCCTCCATATCCTCTTACACAGCTTTTCTCCACACCTGCAGTGATCCTGGGGGGTGGAAACTTGGCACCAGCACTCTGCAAAATCCATCCCCACCATTAGGAGCTCTGGAGAAAATTGTCTGCTATTTACACTCCGTTCCTCCGCACATCATTTGATTTTACTATTTGTGTTCAGATCTAGAGTTTTCCTCCTGTGAAGTCTGGAGATCATATGACCATCACATTGCCTCCACCTCCCTCCCTGATAGAATAGAGAAATACAAAGAAGATTCTAGAAGTCACCAGAGAGATGATGGAGGAGAGGTGAGCGGTGCTGGGAATTCTGGGACATTATCCAGTAACAGACAAGGGATGTGTCTGGATGGTGACTGTATCATTGTGTGTGTCAGGTTCCTATAAGGTGTCAGGATGTCACTGTCTATTTGGAGTATTTAGAAGGACACAAGGATCTCTACAAGGACGTCATGATGGACAATCAGCCGCCCCTCACATCACCGGGTAAGAGGAGACTTTATTGTAAAGGAGAGAGCAGTACGGAGGCTCCACCTAGATCCCCCATCATCTGATAAACACATAGAAACAATGTATTCAGTCAGTGTGTGTGTTTCCTACAGATGGATCCAGTAATGGGAACCCACCAGAGAGATGTCCCCGTCCTCTGTATTCCCGGGATTCCACACAGGAAGGTCACACCATCCCCCACCATCATCAGGTAGATGATTGACAGTTATTGGTAGTTCTGATTTATACACAGCATGATTGTTACAATGAATGTTTTATTATATATTCAGAGTGGAAACCTCGGGGATGATAATATTGATGTTAAAGAAGAGTATAAAGAGGAGGATGAGGAGTATGGAGTGATGGAGGAGTTTTCAGAAGGACACAAGGATATGATGGAGCCACCAAATACCAGGAACCCCCCAGAGAGATGTCCCCGTCCTCTGTATTCCCGGGATTTCACACAGGAAGGTCACACCATCCCTCACCATCATCAGGTAGATGATTGACAATTATTGTTAGATATAATTTATACACAGCCGGTTTGTTGCAATAAAGTTGGGTAAACGTTTTGGGCCAAGCAAAAAGTTTGGTCTGAACATTGCCTGTTTGTCCATTTGGCGAACACCCCACCCTGAACGCTCTGCAATGCACTGCGTCCTGCACAGTGCATTCTTAGCCCTGATTGGGTAATGCCTTGCCCAGTCAGGGTGCAGTGAATAGCTGGTCATTAAGGAGTGGGGTCGGGAAGCCGGCCGTGGTTTCTGTAGGTGGATGAAGAGGCGGAGCTCTGAGTGTGTATGAATATGCTCGGATAAGGGTCTGGTATAGATTTTGGGGGGACCCCACGCTGTTTTTTTATTGTCCATGTGGTTCCCCTTAAAATCCATACCAGACTACAAGGGCCTGGTATGGATTGGGGGGGGGGGGGGGGGGCACCATGCTGTTTTTTTAATATATTTTTCTATTGCTGGAAATGTCATTTAATTCATAAATATTTTTGTCAGTTTTGCTGCAGGTTCTATACATGGTACAGATGCACCAATTTACAGGCAGACTAAGGGGACCCCCCAGGCACTATATTTAAAGGAATTTTTTATTTTTATTGTTTCACTTTAACTACTTGCCGACCGCACTTCAATATACTTTCCTATAGCTAAATGACAGCTACAGCATGGCTGGCTAGTTCTGGGAGGGTGTCTATTGATGTTCTCCCATGCTCAGGCTTCTCACATGCCCCCCCGGGATGTACACCTGGAAATGTCCGTGATTGTTGAGTCTGTGGGACCCAGCGCATCATGGATCGAGGTAAAGGGCCAATCATAGCAGCCCTTTACCATGTGATAGCTCTGTCCATTGATGGAGTGATCACTTTTGTCAACAATGCGGGATCATGCCCGGTTCATCTCATGCAGCTGCTGTGTTTCTCTGTCCTCTCCTCACACTCTGTATTAGTGTGAGGAGAGAGAAAACACTGCATCGGCGTGAGTTGGCATGATCCCGAGTGCCCTACAGTGCCATCCCTGTACCCATGTACACACGACCGGTTTTCCCGTCGGAATAAACTCGGAAGGTTTTTCCGACGGTTCCAGCGTTTTACACATTAATGGCTGTGTGTTGAGTTATTTTGAGGGGACAGCAAATTTACACTGTTATACAAGCTGTACACTCACTACTTTACATTGTAGACAAGTGTCATTTCTTCAGTGTTGTCGCATAAAAAGATAGAAGAAAAGATTTACAAAAATGTGAGGGGTGTACTCACTTTAGATACTGTGTGTGTGTGTGTGTGTGTGTATATATATATATATATATATATATATATATATATATATAGGTGGAAGTGACGTCTGATGTCGTTTCCACCCTCCAATGCTATGGAGCTGAGGGGGGCCATCTTTCCCTCACTCAGCATCCTGGCAGTGAGGGCAGCGAATGCAGTAACCACTTTTATCTTAAAGAGAAGCGCACGCTGTTCCTGAAAATACCAGTGTTATGGCAGCTAGCTGCTGCCATAACCATGGTATTTAGCATCAAATGACAATTTTGGGAACAAAAAATAAATAACAATCACTAATAAGGATCACTAGTGTCATTTAAATGTTACAAAGAATATAACAGAATATGTAAAAAGGAAATGAAGGATGCAAAAATTCAAAACGAAAGACAGATTGCAAAAGATAGTAGGACAAACCCCAAAAAATTCTTCAAATATATTAATAGTAAAAAGGTCAAGTCTGAGCATGTCGGCCCTTTACAAAATAATCTAGAGTGGGTGACTGGGGACAAAGAGAAGGCTAATTTATTAAATACTTTCTTCAGCTCTGTGTATACAAAGGAGCATGGGGGAGCTCATGTCCATAATGGGGGTGGTAGTGACACAGCCCCAAATCCACAATGGCTCAAAAGTGATATGGTCCAGAAATATTTGGACAGAATAAAGGTGGATAAAGCACCTGGACCTGATGGCATCCACCCACGGATCCTAAAAGAATTGAGCTCTGTAATTTCAAAGCCATTGTATCTAATTTTTAGGGACTCATTAATGACAGGAATAGTACCACTGGATTGGCGCAGGGCCAATGTGGTGCCTATATTTAAAAAGGGAACAAAGTCTTTACCAAGTAACTATAGACCTGTTAGTTTAACTTCTATAGTTGGGAAGATACTGGAGAGATTAATAAAAGACCACATCGACAAGTTCTTGCAGGAAAAAAATATTTTAAGCAACAGACAGCATGGATTCATGAAAGACAGAAGTTGTCAGACAAACCTCATTTCTTTTTATGAGGTGGTAAGTAAAACCTTGGACAGAGGGGTGGCTGTGGACGTGGTATACTTGGATTTTTCAAAAGCGTTCGATACAGTTCCCCACACACGGCTCATGTGTAAGGTAAGGTCTACAGGTTTGGAAATATCAGTTTGTAAATGGATAGAAAACTGTCTAAAAGACAGAATTCAGAGAGTAGTGGTAATGATTCTTACTCTGAATGGTCTAGGGTTATCAGTGGTGTACCCCAAGGTTCAGTGCTGGGACCCTTACTTTTTAATATCTTTATAAATGATATTGGGTCTGGGATCAAAAGTAACATTTCCGTCTTTGCAGATGACACCAAACTATAGAGTGGAATAACGTCCTTACAGGAGGTCTCCAATTTACAAGCCGACCTCGATGCTCTGTCTAATTGGGCGACTATGTGGCAGAGGAGGTTTAATGTTGATAAATGTAAAATTATGCACTTGGGGGCTAAGAATATGCATGCATCATACATGCTAGGGGGAGTACAACTGGGGGGATCCGTAGTGGAGAAGGATCTGGGGGGATCCATAGTGGAGAAGGATCTGGGGGGCCCCATAGTGGAGAAGGATCTGGGGGGATCCATAGTGGAGAAGGATCTGGGGGGATCCATAGTGGAGAAGGATCTGGGGGGATCCATAGTGGAGAAGGATCTGGGGGATCCATAGTGGAGAAGGATCTGGGGGGATCCATAGTGGAGAAGGATCTGGGGGGATCCATAGTGGAGAAGGATGTGGGGGGATCCGTAGTGGAGAAGGATGTGGGGGGATCCGTAGTGGAGAAGGATGTGGGGGGATCCATAGTGGAGAAGGATCTGGGGGGATCCGTAGTGGAGAAGGATCTGGGGGTTTTGGTAGATCATAAGCTCAATAATAGCATGCAATGCCAAGCTGCGGTTTCCAAAGCGAGCAAAGTGCTTTCTTGTATAAGAGAGATATGGACTCCAGAGAGAGATATATCATCTGTACAAATCATTAGTAAGACCTCATCTGGAATATGCAGTTCAGTTTTGGGCTCCAGTTCTCAAAAAGGATATCTGGGAACTGGAGAAAGTGCAGAGAAGGGCAACTAAACTGATAAGAGGCATGGAGGAGCTCAGCTATGAGGAAAGATTAGAGGAACTGAATTTATTCACTCTTGATAAGAGGAGAATAAGGGGGGATATGATCAACATGTACAAATATATAAGGGGTCCATATAGTGAACTTGGTGTTGAGTTATTCACTTTACAGTCAACACAGAGGACAGGGGGGCACTCTTTACGTCTGGAGGAAAAGAGATCTCATCTCCAAACACGGAAAGGTTTCTTCACAGTAAGAGCTGTGAAAATGTGGAATAGACTCCCTCCAGAGGTGGTTCTGGCCAGCTCAGTAGATTGCTTTTAAGAAAGGCCTGGATACTTTCCTAAATGTACATAATATAACTGGGTACCAACATTTTAAGGTAAAGTTGATCCGGGGAAAATCCGATTGCCTCTCGGGGGATCAGGAAGGAATTTTTTCCCCTGCTTTAGCAAATTGGATCATGCTCTGCTGTGGTTTTTTGCCTTCCTCTGGATCAACTGTGGGTATAGAATGGGGTATATGGGATTGTATGATATTATTTTTTTTTTTTTATATTGTGGTTGAACTGGATGGACTTGTGTCTTTCAACCTTACTAACTATGTAACAAATAACTGTGGGAAAAAAATGACAACTTCTAAAAAACTCAATATGCCTCTTACTAAATACCTTGGATTATCTGCTTTCCAAAAAGGGGTCATTTGGGGGGTATTTGTACTTTCCTGGCTTGTTCGGGTCTCATGAAATGGGATTGGCCTTCAGTACATCGGTGTGATCAATTTTCAGTGATTGGCACCATAGATTGTAGACCAGGGGTCTTCAAACTACGGCCCTCCAGTTGTTCAGGAACTACATTTCCCATCATGCCTAGTCATGTCTGTGAATGTCAGAGTTTTACAATGCCTCATGGGATATGTAGTTCTGCAACAGCTGGAGGGCCGTAGTTTGAGGATCCCTGTTGTAGACTATAACCTTCACACAGACCAAATAATATCCACTGAGTTGGGTTATTTTTACCAAAGATATTTAGCAGTATAAATTGTGGCCCAAATTTATGAAGAAAAATTACAAAATGTTCTAAATTTTATAACCGAAATTAAGAAAAATGCATTTTTAAAACCAAATTTTCTGTCTTTTTTTTATTCTATAAAAATAAAAGCCTCAGTGGTGATTAAATACCACCAAATGAAATCTCTATTTGTGTGAAAAAAGAACACAAATTTCATATGGGTACAGTGTTACATGACTGAGTAATTGTCATTCAAAGTGTGAGAGCGCTGAAAGCTGGAAATTGGTCTGGGCAGGAAGTGGATATGGATAAGAACCCGGTAGGCAAGTGGTTAAGCATCATTAAAATTACTTCTCCTGGAAAAACAATCTTTTGAAAAAATCTTTTGCATTAATACATGTGCCCCACAAAATTTAGAGGGGCGCTGTCACGAGTGTGGACTCTTGTTAAACTTATGATGCCGGAGAATCCACGTTGTTCAGCAACAGTGGCCATTCTTGTGGGGTGGGCAGCTGGGGGATCCGTATCACAGTGGTGATCAGCTAGGGGCCGAGCCGAGGACAGATAGGCTGGCCACCTGAGAGCCCTGGACTGAGGAGAATAGTTCCACCAAGTTCCTCCTTGACCTAGCCCCCCCCCCCCCCCCAAGAGATGAGAAGCAGTGAACGCAGCATCTCCCGTGCCTCCAGGGCATGGATTGCTCGAACTTCCTCTCCGCACTAACATGAGGCCCGGAGAACAGGCTGACTGAGGACCCAGAGGACTTGTGAGGAGGCGCACATTGCCAGGGAGACGCTAGAAGGATCAAAGCACCCCCAGATCAAGGAGACAGACTGGCATGGAAGGTGGGCTAGCAGTCTCTCTCATCTCCCCCTCAGGCCCCTCTCTCAGCCCCCCCCACCTTTCCCTCAGCTCCACCGTCTCTCTGATCCCAATGTCTTTCTCTGCCTCTCTCTCAGTGAATCCAAATCACCAGTGCTGCAAAAACACACAATTGTTCAAATATATAAATTAATAAACAAACTAATTTTATATAATAATCAATAAAAAGTCCATTCATAGCCATAAAGTCCATTCATAGCCATAAAGTCCATTCATAGCCATAAAGTCCATTCATAGCCATAAAGTCCATCCATAGCCATGAAGTCCATCCATAGCCATGAAGTCCATCCATAGCCATGAAGTCCATCCATAGCCATAAAGTCCATCCATAGCCATGAAGTCCATCCATAGCCATAAAGTCCATCCATAGCCATAAAGTCCATCCATAGCCATAAAGTCCATCCATAGCCATAAAGTCCATCCATAGCCATAAAGTCCATCCATAGCCATAAAGTCCATTCATAGCCATAAAATCCATTCATAGCCATAAAGTCCATTCATAGCCATAAAGTCCATTCATAGCCATAAAGTCCATTCATAGCCATAAAGTCCATTCATAGTCATAAAGTCCATCCATAGCCATAAAGTCCATTCATAGCCATAAAGTCCATCCATAGCCATAAAGTCCATTCATAGCCATGGTTTTTGGATGTTTTTTATTGATTATTATATGAAATGTGTTTGTTTATATATTTGCACAATGTTGTGTGTTCTTGCAGCACTGGTGATTGGGATTCGCTACCCAGTAGGGCTATCTTAGAATTATTGCATTTGATGAATTGTTCTATGGCATTTTCTGTGCTTTATTTGCACAATGAGGTTGAGCTTTCTTGCAGCACTGGTGATTAGGACTCACTACCCAGTAGGTTTTCATAATATTTCAGTTAATGGGAGCTACATACAGTATGTCATATTCACACTATAATACTTGTTGCAGCACCGTGCCGTTGGTGTATTGACCCCTACGGCATGGTGCTGCAACTAGTATTATAGTGTGAACATGACATATGTAGCTCCCATTAACTGAAATATTATAAAATCCCCCCACCTAATGCCTATGGTGGCTAACATGTGAAGAAAAGATGTAAACGCCTATTTTCAGGCTGTCCAGTCATGTTATCCCCTGTGTGAGCCAGTGGTGTATGCAGGAGAGAGGAAGGAGTGCCACCATCAGATGGGACATAGGAACCTATACATGATGTCACCACTCCAGGCTTTACCAGTCATTGTCAAGCACGCTCTCCTCTCCCCTACAGCCAACACTGTCTCACACAGGGGATCATGTGACCAGACTGGAGCCAGCTGAAAATAGGTAAGTCTGTGGGTCAAGGGGGCACAAATTACTTGCCTCGCCCCGGGCGCTGACAAACCACGCTACGCCACTGCCCGGCCCCCATACACTTTTTATGGCCAATTACTTGTATATAAGCCTTCAAAACGGGGACTTTTGATTTTTCAAGTTCAGGTCTCATAGACTTTATTAGGGTTTGTCGTTTGGGTCACAACTTTTTCTCTGTTCGGGAGTTCTGGTGCAAACCAAACAGGGGGGTGTTCAGCCCATCTCTATTTACAATGAATGTTTTATTATATATTCAGAGTGGAAACCTCGGGGATGATAATATTGATGTTAAAGAAGAGTATAAAGAGGAGGATGAGGAGTATGGAGTGATGGAGGAGTTTTCAGAAGGACACAAGTATATGATGGAGTCACCAAATACCAGGAACCCACCAGAGAGATGTCCCCGTCCTCTGTATTCCCGGGATTCCACACAGGAAGGTCACACCATCCCCCACTGTTATAAGGTTGGTAGGACGGAGGTTATAAAACACACTTATAGAGACAATGTGTGGATTTTTTTTATGTGATGTCACAATAATAAATCTTATATCTTACAGATGATATTCTCTCTCATTTTCTTGATTTAGAGTGGAGATCCAATCGATATAGAATTTGAGGTTAAATCAGAAGAAGAAGAAGAGAGGTATGTGAGGGATGATCAGCAGTCTATGGAGGAGGATGGAATAACGGGGACATTTATAGAGGAGGACACTCCTACAGAGATCAGCACAGGTGGGTCATTAACACTAAATACATTCCTCCACCCATACTGCTCACTGATTGGTCCAGAGTAGGGCGGGGACTGGGTGATATCAGCCTGTAATCCCCTGGTCACTTTCCTGAGCTGTGTTCCCCGTCCTGTATTCCTGTATTTCTCTCGGATAATCTTCATTCTCTGTGCTGCAGACACAATTTATGTATCTAGACTGGATTTATGGAGATTCTGGGGTTCAGCTGGCAGGAGAATGTTCATTTTCACCATAGGTGTTACTAGACCTAGGGACCTGGGGTATGTGGTTTGGGTCTTCAGCCCCATACCCGGGTATGGCAAGATCTCTGACAGACAGTTTTTCCAGGATTACTTGTTCTGTTGTCTGCTGGCTGTGCCGGGTGGAGGGATATGTCTGTATAGTCTCAGACCCAAGTCACTGAGTGCAGTCTCAGGAGATGGGAGGCAGCGGTGTGGGACCTCTGCAACTTGTCTCATGTAAACATTTCATCTTCCACTGATTACTGAATACCAATATTATGAGTCCTGACCCTTACACTGTATAATTTATATTGTACATTACATACTCCTGACCCCTGCACTATATACTCTATGGTGTACATTACATCATTCTGATACTATATAGTCCTATCTGTTGTATCTTATACAATATGTTGTACATTACATAGTCCTGACTTCTGCTCTCTCCCCTCTACCCACTGCTATATATACACATAATATGTATTCTCTTTTGTTACACCCATTTCTTACCAGCTGGACATTTTATATCTGATGATTTGATTGGAGCACAGACTTTTACATGTTGATAATAATGTGATAACATCCTCAAAATTTTGAACCTTAAACAGAAAGTGATAATGAGGGAGGAGTCAATAACCCAATGATGGTGGTCTTCAGGATCAGTCCAGTCTTCATCTTGGTTGTTCTCCCCCCATCCTCACTCTCTGACCTCTGGTGGGGCTCAGCCCCGCTGTTATTCATGACTAAATCATGGACTAAATAAGGAAGTGCAGGACTTCTTGTGTTGGGAAGATGGCAATGAGTGATAGAGGGGGAGGGGACACTCGTCCTATAATCCCCTCATCACTGTCACTCCTATAAAAGACAGTTCTCGTTGTTTCCTCACTCTCTGACTAAGGTCCATGAATAAAGAAATGAACTGGTAGGAGAGCAGAGGACCCATTTACTAGTTACCTTGAGGGGGGAATTGTAAGATCCTCAGAGACAAAGCTGATGTGGGCGGAGTCCTGGTTTAGGGGAACCAATCTGTTCATGTCTAGTTACATAGTTTGTCAGGTTGAAAAAAGTCACAAGTCCATCCAGTTCAACCACAACAAAAATAAAATAATATCGTACAATCCAACATACCCAACTCTATTCCCACAGTTGACCCAGAGGAAGGCGAAAAACCCCAGCAAAAAAAACCCCAGCAGACTCTGTGAATTCTGTCATTAACCCAGTTTTCTATCCATTTACAAACTGATATTTCCAAACCTGTAGACTTTACCTTACCCCTCTGTCCAAGTATACCACGTCCACCGCCACCCCTCTGTCCAAGTATATCTCGTCCACCGCCACCCCTCTGTCCAAGTATACCACGTCCACTGCCACCCCTCTGTCCAAGTATACCACGTCCACCACCAGCCCTCTGACCAAGTATACCACGTCCACCACCAGCCCTCTGTCCAGGTATACCACGTCCACCGCCAGCCCTCTGTCCAAGTATACCACGTCCACCGCCACCCCTCTGTCCAAGTATACCACGTCCACCGCCACCCCTCTGTCCAAGTATACCACGTCCACCGCCAGCCCTCTGTCCAAGTATACCGCGTCCACAGCCACCCCTCTGTCCGAGTATACCACGTCCACCGCCACCCCTCTGTCCGAGTATACCACGTCCACCGCCACCCCTCTGTCCGAGTATACCACGTCCACCGCCACCCCTCTGTCCGAGTATACCACGTCCACCGCCACCCTTCTGTCCAAGTATACCACATCCACAGCCACCCATCTGTCTAAGTATACCCACTGCCTGGCTGTTCGTTCCGCCGTGGAGAGGGGGGCTTTCGCCCGCTGAGCTGAGAGGAGGCTGAGACTCAGAGAGACTGACTGGACCGCCCCAACCATCCCCGCCCCCCCCCCCCCCCCATATCCAGAGAGAGAGAATATAGGGAGGCGGGGCGGACACTGAAAAGTGATGTCAGCTGACCAACTGACACCAATCGAGTGAAGGGGAGGGTCTCTCTCTCCCCATGAGGAAAGGCAACCCTGGAGGTATTCAAGTAAGTGACTGTCTGGCGATTCGAATTGCAGTGCAATCGATCCATCCCAAGTCCTCCACCACCTCTGCTTCTTACTGATCCCATCCCTACCCACCCACCATCACTTCTACAACAGGGGCGATGGGGGGAATAGGGTAGGGATGAGATCAGTGGTGGTGGGGGATGGGGATCAGTAAGAGGCAGAGGTGGTGGTGGGAGAGGATGGCACCACCACCGCTGCTCCCCCCCCAGTACCACCGTTGCCTGCCACCCCCCCCCCCAAGTACACCACCGCTGCCTCCCCCAAGTACCACCACTGCCACCCCCCAAGTACACCACCACCCCTGCCACCCCCTCAAGCACCACTGCTGCCACCCCTCAAGTACCACTGCTGCTACTCCTCAAGTACCACCACTGCCACCCCTGCCACAGTTACTGTGCTGAGTAACTAATTACTTTTCCAATGTAGTAACCGAGTTACTAACGCAATTACTTTTTGGGAGAAGTAATTTGTAACTTAACTAATTACTTTTTTAAAGTAAGATGACCAACACTGGTCCCCAGCCACCCCTCTATCCAAGTATACCACGCCCACCGCCACCCCTCTGTCCAAGTATACCACGTCCACCGCCACCCCTCTGTCCAAGTATACCACATCCACCACCACCCCTCTGTCCAAGTATACCACGTCCACAGCCACCCCTCTGTCCAAGTATACCACGTCCACAGCCACCCCTCTGTCCAAGTATACCACGTCCACCGCCAGCCCTCTGTCCAAGTATACCACATCCACCGCCAGCCCTCTGTCCAAGTATACCACGTCCACTGCCAGCCCTCTGTCCAAGTATACCACGTCCACTGCCAGCCCTCTGTCCAAGTATACCACGTCCACCGCCACCCCTCTGTCCAAGTATACCACGTCCACCGCCACCCCTCTGTCCAAGTATACCACGTCCACCGCCACCCCTCTGTCCAAGTATACCACGTCCACCGCCAGCCCTCTGTCCAAGTATACCACGTCCACCGCCGGCCCTCTGTCCAAGTATACCACGTCCACCGCCGGCCCTCTGTCCAAGTATACCACGTCCACCGCCAGCCCTCTGTCCAAGTATACCACGTCCACCGCCAGCCCTCTGTCCAAGTATACCACGTCCACCGCCAGCCCTCTGTCCAAGTATACCACGTCCACCGCCAGCCCTCTGTCCAAGTATACCGCGTCCACAGCCACCCCTCTGTCCAAGTATACCACGTCCACCACCACCCCGCTGTCCAAGTATACCACGTCCACCACCACCCCGCTGTCCAAGTATACCACGTCCACCACCACCCCGCTGTCCAAGTATACCACGTCCACCGCCAGCCCTCTGTCCAAGTATACCACGTCCACCGCCACCCCTCTGTCCAAGTATACCACGTCCACCGCCACCCCTCTGTCCAAGTATACCACGTCCACCGCCACCCCTCTGTCCAAGTATACCACGTCCACCGCCACCCCTCTGTCCAAGTATACCACGTCCACCGCCAGCCCTCTGTCCAAGTATACCACGTCCACCGCCACCCCTCTGTCCAAGTATACCACGTCCACAGCCACCCCTCTGTCCAAGTATACCACGTCCACAGCCACCCTTCTGTCCAAGTATACCACGTCCACAGCCACCCCTCTGTCCAAGTATACCACGTCCACAGCCACCCCTCTGTCCAAATATACCACGTCCACAGCCACCCCTCTCCCCAAGTATACCACGTCCACAGCCACCCCTCTCCCCAAGTATACCACGTCCACCGCCACCCCTCTGTCCAAGTATACCACGTCCACCGCCACCCCTCTGTCCAAGTATACCACGTCCACCGCCACCCCTCTGTCCAAGTATACCACGTCCACCGCCACCCCTCTGTCCAAGTATACCACGTCCACCGCCACCCCTCTGTCCAAGTATACCACGTCCACCGCCACCCCTCTGTCCAAGTATACCACGTCCACCGCCAGCCCTCTGTCCAAGTATACCACGTCCACCGCCACCCCTCTGTCCAAGTATACCACGTCCACAGCCACCCTTCTGTCCAAGTATACCACGTCCACAGCCACCCCTCTGTCCAAGTATACCACGTCCACAGCCACCCCTCTGTCCAAGTATACCACGTCCACAGCCACCCCTCTGTCCAAATATACCACGTCCACAGCCACCCCTCTCCCCAAGTATACCACGTCCACAGCCACCCCTCTCCCCAAGTATACCATGTCCACAGCCACCCCTCTGTCCAAGTATACCACGTCCACCGCCACCCCTCTGTCCAAGTATACCACGTCCACTGCCACCCCTCTGTCCAAGGTTTTACTTACCTCTTCATAAAAAGAAATCAGGTTTGTATGACAAATTCTGTCTTTCATGAACCCATGCTGTCTGTTGCTTAAAATATTTTTTTCCTGCAAGAACTCGTCTATGTGGTCTTTTATTAATCTCTCCAGTATCTTCCCAACTATAGAAGGTAAACTAACAGGTCTATAGTTACTTGGTAAAGACTTTGTTCCCTTTTTAAATATAGGCACCACATTGGCCCTGCTCCAATCCAGTGGTACTATTCCTGTCAATAATGAGTCCCTAAAAATTAGATACAATGGCTTTGAAATGACAGAGCTCAATTATTTTAGGATCCGTGTGTGGATGCCATCAGGTCCAGGTACTTTATCCACCTTTATTCTGTCCAAATATTTCTGGACCATATCACTTTTGAGCCATTGTGGATTTGGGGCTGTTTCACTACCACCCCCATTGTGGACATGAGCTCCCCCATGCTCCTTTGTATGCACAGAGCTGAAGAAAGTATTTCATAAATTAGCCTTCTCTTTGTCCCAAGTCACCCACTCTAGATTATTTTAGGGCCTACATGCTCAGACTTGACCTTTTTACTATTAATATATTTGAAGAATTTTTTGCGGTTTGTCCTACTATCTTTTGCAATCTGTCGTTCGTTTGGAATTTTTGCATCCTTGATTTCCTTTTTACATATTCTGTTATATTCTATGTAGCATTTAAATGACACTAGTGATCCTTCATTTTTATATTTTTTAAAAGATCTTTTATTATAGTTTATAGCATTTTTTAACTTTGGCCGTGAGCCACATAGGTTTTATTTTTAGCCTTTTAAACTTATTGCCCATGGGAATATACTTTGCAGTGAGTTCACAAACAGTCTTTTTGAAGAATTCCCATTTCTGTTCTGTGCCCATTGATGCCAATATTCCCTCCCAGTCTAAGTCCTGGAGAGCAGCCCTCATCCTTGGAAAATTTGCTCTCTTGAAATTAAGTGTTTTTATCTTTCCTGTATGTGATTTTTGCTTACAGTTAACATCAAATGAAATCATGTTATGGTCACTGCTACCCAGATGTTCCTTTATCTGAACATTAGTAATAAGCTCTGCATGGTTTGAGATTACCAGATCCAGCAGAGCATCATTCCTAGTTGGGGGCTCAATAAACTGGACCATAAAATTGTCCTGTAATATGTTTATAAATCTTTGCCCTTTAACTGTCCCAGCAGTGCCATTACTCCAGTCAATTTCTGGGTAGTTAAAATCCCCCATTATTATCACCGTCCCAGCCCTTGCAGCCCTTTCCATCTGTGCAAGGAGCTGAGTATCCACCTCCTCGTGAACATTGGGTGGTCTATAACAAACTCCAAGGATTAACTTTGAACTACTCACATCTGTATGCAGTTCCACCCATAATGCTTCAGACTCATCACACTCTCCATCCACCAGGTCCTCTTTCACACTCGCTTTGAGATCACTTCCCACATAGAGACAGACCCCTCCACCTTTCCTTTTTACCCTGTCTCTCCGAAAGAGTGCATAGCATAGTGTCTAGTCATATTGTCTAATAATCTTTGTATTTCTATTTTAGTAGATGGACGGGAGATGAGGAAAACCTCAGAGGATTGTCTCACTTTGTCTCCAGACTGTAAAGTAGAAGATGAGGACATCACACAGTATAGTCCAGGAGAAAACCCGACTACCTCAAATGTCCATTCGGCACCACACAGTGTAGATGGACCATCGTATTCCTCTTATCCTGAGGAACCTCAGACTGTGTGGGACGGGGCCGTCCTTCCAACAGAGAAGAGCTTTTCCTGTACTGAGTGCGGGAAGTGTTTCCAATATAATTCCTATCTTACTAGGCATAAAAGATCTCACACAGGGGAGAAGCCGTATTCCTGTCCTGAGTGCGGGAAATGTTTTTCACAGAAGTCCTATCTTTTCACACATCAGAGATCTCACACAGGGGAGAAGCCATATTCCTGTCCTGAGTGCGGGAAATGTTTTTCACAGACGTCCCATCTTTACACACATCAGAGATCTCACACGGGGGAGAAGCCGTATTCCTGTCCTGAGTGCGGGAAATGTTTTGTACTAAAGTCACAACTTTTCACACATCAGAGATCTCATAACAGGAATAGTCCTGGAGAAAACCTGACTACCTCAAACGTCCATCCGGCACCACACAGTGTAGATGGACCATCGTATTCCTCTTATCCTGAGGAACCTCAGACTGTGAGGGACGGTGCCGTCCTTCCAACAGAGAAGAGCTTTTCCTGTACTGAGTGCGGGAAGTGTTTCCCTGTTAAATCCAAGCTTAATAGGCATATAAGATCTCACACGGGGGAGAAGCCGTATTCCTGTCCTGAGTGCGGGAAATGTTTTTCACAGAAGTCCAATTTTTGCACACATCAGAGATCTCACACGGGGGAAAAACCATATTCCTGTCCTGAGTGTGGGAAATGTTTTCCACAGAAGTCCAATCTTTCCACACATCAGAGATTTCACACGGGGGAGAAGCCGTATTTTTGTCCTGAGTGCGGGAAATGTTTTTCAGATAAATACAGTCTTTCCACACATCAGAGATCTCACACAGGGGAAAAAACATATTCCTGTCCTGAGTGCGGGAAATGTTTTCCACAGAAGTCCCATCTTTCCACACATCAGAGATCTCACACGGGGGAGAAGCCGTATTCCTGTCCTGAGTGCGAGAAATGTTTTTCGCGGAAGTCCAATCTTTACACACATCAGAGATCTCACACGGGGGAGAAGCCGCATTCCTGTCCTGAGTGAGGGAATTGTTCCTCACTGAAGTCCTGTCTTCCTGTACATCAGGGATCCCACACAACCCTCGAGGTGTATTAGTGCCTTGAGTGTGGGAAATGTCTTCTATATGAATGTTGTTGGACATCACAGCTCTCATGTGGGGAAGAAGCACACCCTGATATACACCTCAGATATACTCCATGGCTGATCTTCATCATGGAAGAAACAGTTGATAAGGAGATCAGAGATCACCAAAGACATGGATGAAGTGTTGTACCGTGTTGCCATTGATAGCAGGAGAAAAATAAAAATGGAGTCATTACCTCTCATTGGCTAAGTACATTTTGTGGTGGAAGATTTCACAACACTTTGTTTCAAAAAAAAAAAAATAGTTAACGGTTATGGCCGGCATTTGTCCAGCCATGATGAATTTTGGCCGTATTTTATTTCATACTCTGTTTTTCTTGGCTCCATCTAATGACCATAATGCAGTATTGCACTAATTGAGGTATTACAGGAAAAATATTAGATTATGGCCACTAGATGGAGCTGATGATCATAGGAAATCACTGTGTTAAATTACAGCTAGAAATTGTAACAGCTGGATGAATGATTGTCACATTAGTCCAATACATTTTTTGAAAAACAGACCTCTTAGTCTCCTTCATCAGACATGTCTTCATACTAATACCTGAGATCATACTCATACACTTATCAGTACAGTACACACTGAAGGATAGAACTTAAATAAGCCAACACTATTAGACTATTAAATTAAAATGAGAAATACTATGTTTGGCCTTTAGATGGCGCTAAGTATAATAGCAATTATCTCCAGCTAGTGGCAAATGTAGTATTTTCTATTTTAAATCAATGGAAATTATTCGACCAGCAAATAGCCAATTAAACTCCATTTTCCCCTCATTCACACAGAAGGAATGTACATGTATTATTATTGGGTGAATTATTATGTAAATTATTTATGAATAGACCCCTAAATGTCAGTAGACGTTTATATAAAGATGGGAAGTTTGTAGCAGATGAATGAATAGACCTCCTAGCAATGTTATTACCAGGCTGCAGTTAGGGGGAGCTCTAATGTTTAGAGTGTGACCACAGCAGAGTGATCCCATCTAGCTCACATTAACCCTTTCACTGCCAGAGCTGGTTTTGCATTATTTTTGCACTCATGTTAAATTGCAGATTTAGGGCCTGAAGATTAGATAAAACCCCCAAACATATATTTTCTGAAAGCAGAGGCCCTGGAGAATAAAATGGTGGTAATTGTTAAGGTGTTCCTCGTACACAAATGTCACCTTCATATCTGGATTTATTTTCTACTTTCTCCCATTTTCTATGGTGTGATCTTTTCTACAATACTTTGTTATAATAATGTAACACGTTGTGTATTGTACACAAATGAATAATGACTACGCCTCCACATTCCAGACAAGTCATTTTCCTGACCAATTGGATTTCTTCCTTTACTATTTCTCATTTTCTATTGCTATCTTGTTCAAAGTAAAATTATAACAAAAATCTTCTGTGTGTCATAGCAATGATGAAAATCTTTGGTACCCAAAATTGCTCATAGGCACGGTGACCAGACGTCCCCTTTTTCCGGGTACAGTTCTCGGACTAAGGCTAGGATCCTCGGACCCGCTTTTGTCCCCGGTTTTCCCGGTCAGTACTTGGGCAGCCAGGTTGCGGCAATTTCCCGATGGACGGGGGCATTTCCCGGTGAACGGGGGCATTGTCCACGAGAGACATGTAAAGCTGTGTAGAGGAGGAGCTGGAGCGGCTCCAGCCGCCACTCCTCCTCAGCTAAAGATCCCATCACATGACCGCCCCCTTCTCCAGCATCCTGCCCCTCTCCTCCTACCTCTGCTCCCTCCTCCAATCGTGCTCCTGGCAGCATAGGGGAGAGGACAGAGCATAGCGTTCCTCCCCTCCCCCCGGTCCTGCAAGGAACTATGGGAATTGTAGTCCAAAAGAGCAGTATTGGAGCTACAGAGTGAATGGCCACAAGCAGGTAAGTTTTATGCTAGCAGCTAACATAAGTAATTTCACTCATGTGGTGGCACTGACAGGCGGCATTGATTGGCACTCATGTGGTGGCACTGATGTGCACTCAAGTGGCACTGATAGGCACTCATGTGGTGGCACTGATGGGCACTCATGTGGTGGCACTAATGGTAACTCATGTTGTTGCACTGATGGGCACTCATGTGGCACTGACAGGCGGTACTGATGGGCACTCATGCGGTGGCACTGATAGGCAGTGGCACTAATAGGCGGCACAGAGAGGCACTCCTCAGATGAAACGGCTGTGGTAATTACTAAAGCAGTGAAACTGATCAAATCACCTGTGCAACAAAAAGGAAGGCCTGAAAACATGACCTGTTGGGGCGCCTTGAGGACTGGAGTTGAGAAACACTGATATATGTACTTATGCCTTGCTATGTGCAAACCTCAGCCACTAACGGGGCACTTTTAACCCCCACTAGCGGCCGAAAAAGGGTTAAAACCACCCGGAAAGCGCTGCTGCAGAGGCACTTTGCCAGTGGTTTGGCTGTGCTGCCCATTCATTTCAATGGGCAGGAGGGGTGTACACACCACTCCTTCACCACCGCCCCAAAGATGCTGCTTGCAGGAGTTTTTATAACGTCCTGCCAGCGCATCGCCTCAGTGTGAAAGCCCTCCGCATATTACACTGAGACTGCAGGGGAGACGTTTTTCAGGTGCTATTTTTAGCCCAAAAGCGCCTGAAAAAACGCCCCCAGTGTGAAAGGGGGTCTTACTGAAAAGTGTGTCAAAAAGAAAACCTTAAGATATTGTGTCCGTGAACTTGAACCGCCACCTATAGGTGAAAAAGCCGGAGCCTGTGACGTCATTTCTGGTGACTCCGGTGTACGGAAGTGCGGTGAGGAGGTGATCTGAACCCTGAATTTTTTGAAATGCGGTTTACTGGTTTCATTGTGAGCAGATATTTTGCCATCTTTAATAAATTGGTTTCACATTGGTAATATTGCGCTATGAATATCTGTTTTATTCTGAGTGACTTCTGAATCGAGAGGCAAGGATTTAGAGAGTCAAAGACCCCCAGAGAGCGAGGACCCTTGTGATGAAAGGGATTAGGACCTGAAGATCTCTGCTATAGAAAGCATAATTTGACCGATCGGTCATTCCCTGAGGTGAGCGGCTATTTCACCTATAGGTGGCGGTTCCAGTTCACTGACACAAAGGGGGTTATTTACTAATGGCAAATCCACTTTGCACTACAAGTGCAAAGTGCACTTGGAAGTGTAGTCACTGTAGATCTGAGGGGAAGATCTGAAATGAGGGGAAGCTCTGCTGATTTTATCATCCAATCCTGTGCAAGCTAAAATGCTGTGTTAGGTTTATTCTTATCTTGTGATCAGTCAAACTCCAGATGTATTGAGAAGTAGACAATTTATTCCAGATGTGTAACACAAAAGGGTGATCTTTACAAGCCAAATGATGCAACAAGAATCACACAAAGGAATGTATCTCCCCCTCCTAATACCTACAGCCTCTACGCTTCTATTGGCTGAGGAAACACAGATACCATCCTGGTACAAGATGGTACTTTATTTGGCTAATTAGTGTTTCCTGTACAATCTCATGCTACCATATTTAGTTAAGCTTAATCATCCTACAACTTACTGTGGAGTTAGTTAATGCAAACGATATAGAAGTTAATACAAAGTGCTCACAAGTGGGATTAAAAATCAGTCTCAGGGTTAGGGATGGGCCCAGTGTTCGATTCGAACCCATGTTCGAATCTAACATCGGCCATTCGTCCGCTTGTCGAGGGCAGATCTCTGAGGGCCGTTCGCATCAAATTCGTGTGATGCGAACGGTCCACAATGCACTGCGCCAGTCGCAGTGCATTGCTGGCTGATGATTGGCCAATGATGTGACCCCGCATGCTTGGCCAATCATAGAGCCAGTGGCGAGGAGAGCAATAATTGGCCACAGCACAGGCAGGATGCCTGTGGCCAATTATAGCTCAGGGGGTTTAGTACACGCCCCACACTATATAAGGCCGCCGCGCCGACGGCCTCGCGTAGTGTGTTCCGGCTTGAGGAACAGTGACAGTGTACTTTACATGTACACCCTATATGTGAATCATTTCTGTGTGGGGAAAGTGTAGGGAAAGAGGAAAAATAGGCAGGGATAGTGTATTCTTCTCAGCCTTTGCTTGTGGGGAAAGTGTAGGGATAGAGGAAAAATAGGCAGGGATAGTATGTTCTTCTCAGTGCTGTTCTCTACCAATCCAGCCATCTGCAGGAGTTAGTGTGTGTGTGTGTGTGTGCTGTGTGAGTATAGCACAGCAGTAGCACACTAAACCACCTTACACTGTATCTGCCCTGTTGTCAACTAAGACAGCCATCTGCAGGAGTTAGTGTGTTTTGTGTGCCTCCAGCACAGCACAGTATACACCAACAGTCCATACATACATACATACAGTATATACCTACAGTCCCTGTCTTGTTTGCACCGCCTGTATACTGCGGTTCAGAGTATATAGGGTTTTAGGTATAGGGTTTTATTTTGGGTGCGAGGTTCCCCTTAATATCCATACAAGGCCCAAAGGGGCTGGTAATAGGCTGGGGTAGGGGGGGTGATGGGGTAGCCATGCCATTTTTCTCAAAGATTTTCATCCATATTGCCTGGACAAGACATGACATTAAAGCCGCAAGCAGTTTTAAATGGCTTCTTTTTTTCCTTTACAAATGTCATTTTGTGCAGGAACAGTTCTAAACACTGGAAACACATGTCACTTCACAGGCATACTTTAGACACCCCCCAGGTACCATATTTAAAGGAATTATTTTCACTTTATGCATCATTAAAATCACTGCTCCAGAAAAAAACTTCCGTTTTGCATTGATAGACCTGGGTCCCCAAACCTTTTTTATAATAACATGCATATTGGCCGTTATAATTAGCACTTTAGATTTTGAACGTTCGCGTCCATTGTAACTAATAGGGTTCTAACATTTGTGCAAACTTTCGGTCCGTTCGCAGGTTCTGGTGCGAACCGAACACGGGGGTGTTCGGCTCATCCCTACTCAGGGTTATTGTTTTTCAAATAGTCACACAATAAACATTCCCTCCTCTTTGTGTGACTATTTTATCTCAACACATTTCGATGATAGTCCCTGTGTTATACACTTTCGGACTGTATGTCATTAAGTTAAGCTTCAATGTCCACATAGGTCTCCTCAGAGGTAGGAAGGGTTTGATACATTGTTCTTGAGACGGCAGTTTCAATCAGTTTTTGTGAAAGTCCTCAAATACAGGGAATGAAGCAGCATCCACAAGTGACCAAAACAGTCAAAGCCACAGCGATTGAGATCAACCATGATGTGATAAGTCCAGTCCATTTACTGAACCATCCTTCAAGCCAGTTTGTGAATGGATCATTAATACCTGAGTTTTCCGCTAATTCATTCGATAGAGCAGTCAGTCCTTCCAAGGCTTTGGTCACGCTCCCTCCAGGAGCTGTATTGTTAGGGATAAAGGTGCAACACATGCTACCAAACATTTTGCATACCCCTCCTCTTTCAACTAAGACCATATCTAGAGCCATTCGGTTCTGCCATACCATTAGTGATGTGGGTGCCAACTGTTCTGCTAGGCTCTTCACAGCATCCCTAGTATAGTTTACAAATCGTTGTTGGTTATAATATATATAGTTAATCCAGTCAACATTTTTATTTATAGTCACCCACCAGAGAGAAGAGACTCAAACCCAGCTGTCACCTGATTCCTGGCCCTAAACTCATCCGGCACCCCGCGAGGAACCCCAATCTCATCTATGTAGATCTGAGAGTCAAATGACCTCATGGGAGAGGTGTCCCTCCGATACCGTTGGTGACTCTTAGTCCATGGGTGTTCTGACAGGATTCTCAGGGGCATAGCCAGCTGGACCTCGGGCATTGGCCGGTATCCTAGCTCGCAGTTTTTTATCCCCACAAATCCACCAGACATCAGCTCTCTGAATGTCATGTTCAACCCAGTCACCGTTGTCTATGTTAATCCTCTCCACACAGTAGTCATCGGTAGTGACCCAAGATCCACCCCGCTACGGTTCCCCGGAAGTGCAACACAAGTAAAGTTGCCCAGATAAGCAGTAACCGCTGGAGGTATCTGAGGTCTCTCCACTGGGGGAAACAACAAACTCAATGTGTGACAGGTAGAATTTGTTTCAGGTTTATAGCTCTTATTATATAATCGCAAAATACATTTTAAACTGTATTGGGATCTAGAGGAAAAGGGACTGTTGCTAAATGTGGTCTTGCTCCGGCACAAACTAAACAGTTTTCCTTTTTTAGAGTTTTAACCGTGTACCTCAACCGTTCTAACCACTCAAAGCTATGCATCTTCTATTGTTAGGTTAGTAAATCCTATGGTTTTACTCAGAACTTCTATTTTAGTATGGCCTTCTTCTTTCCCTTCTGGGTCTACCTTTTCCTGTTGTCTGGTTTTATTGGGTGGTAATATCTCAAGGAAAAATTTGCCTGAGGGGTTAGTTCCTGACACCCATGCTCCCATAGAATACAACCGCTGATCTTCCTTCCTCGGCTCCTTTAATGTTATTAATAGTTGGTTACAGTTCTTACTATTTGTGCAGGGGGAGTTGGCCGCTTTTGTAATTATGAGTCTTTCCTTTATTCCACTAATCTTGATGCACTGTGGTCCACAGGGCCTGATCCCATGCTTGACATCCTGCCCTATTCCAGAGCCAGAAAATATATTTATCTGCCCATAGAAGTCCTCTAGCCCCAGTTGTATCACCACAATCTGAAATCTGTCAGAAGTCTACCAGTATAGTGCTAGTTATTCCCTCTATAAAGGTTAGATTCAATGCTTTTCCTGTTCTTTCTTTGAAAAAGGACCATCCCATCATGGGGAGTACCATATATATATATATATATATATATATATATATATACATATACATGCACACATATATGTCTGAATATTTTTCCTCAGACCCCAATATTTTAGCAGAATTTAAGAAAACTTGAACCTCCTTTTGCATTGTTCCCCTTATTCTCTGGTCCCAAGTGAAATCCACAGGGTTCCAAAACAGAACTTTTTTTTTAATTTTTATTCAAACACATATTCTGATTCAGAACTTAGCCTTTTAACTTTATAAATGTACCCAAATATAAACAGCATTGAATCATTAACACTTCACAATTAAAAGTCTGTGAATTCTAAAAGTAACATATCAAATAAATATTTACTTTAAGACTATTATTCAGATTATTATTCTTTTTTTCTGACCGAAAGTCCTAATGTTTTCACAGATGCACAAATTAACCTCTGTGTGCTCAAAGGGTTAATGCTCCCCCTCTCTTCTGCTACCTCTGTCAGGCAATCTGCATTTTCTTGTTTCCGAGAAACACCTTCTTGACCATCATTTTTGTGCTATAAAAGCATCAAGTCTGTTGTATTCCCTTCTCTCCTCTCTCTGGGCTTCAATACTACTACACACTTCTCTTAGAAAATCCCATTCAAATCCTCGTTTCCTTATGGCAGTAAAATTAGCACTCAGTCACACACTGTGTGACTGGACACATCTGGACTGGACACATTTAAAGTAATCAAAACATCCTCAGCCTTTTCATTTCTCACATTCATCAAGCCACTTGATAATAATTCTACAACATTCTGTTCATTCCACAGTGCAATCCACCTTTATGTCTCCCATCTACCTCTTCAGAACCATCAACAATTTCTGCCACGTGCTTCATTTTTTACCTTAGACAACGTCCACAAATGTCTCTGCCCATGAGCACTGGATCATCAAGATATTATATGATCAATACTAACGTCGGCAATTACAACACATTAAACCAGAATCAAACAGAAAGAGAAGAAGAGACTCTTAGAAAGAATTAAGAATAATTTACATGATCTTACCTCTCAAACACCAGAGGACTGGATCACGCAAGTTCGAAAACAGACAGTGGATTCGGGTCTTAAGGCCCCTGCCCCTGTTTGACCACTAACGTTGAGTGGGGGGATTTTTAATTCTCAGTGAGCTTCAAAGTCCAATACTCACCAAAGTTTTGTCGGGGCTGTCTGAAATGAATTTACACTATTGTTTATGGCATCGAAGGACTAAAAATGTTAGGTTTATTTTTCTCTTGTGATCAGTCAAACTCCAGATGTATTGAGTAGACAATTTATTCCAGATGTGTAACACAAAAGGGTGATCTTAACAAGCGAAAGGATGCAGCTAGAATCACACAAGTGAATGTAACTCTCCCCTCCTAATTCCTACATAATTCAGCCTCTATGCTTCTATTGGCTGAGGAAACACAGATAGCACAACTGGTACAAGGTGGTACTTTATTTTGGCTAATAAGTGTTTCCTGTACAATCTAATACTACCATATTTAGTTAAGCTTAATCATCCTACAACTTTACTGTGGAGTTAGTTAAAGCAAACGATATAACAAGTTAATACAAAGTGCTCATAAGTGGGTTTAAAAATTAGTCTCAGGGTTATTGTTTTTCAAATAGTCACACAATAAACCTTTAAAACTTTTCTAACACTTATATGACTTCAGTTTAAAGTTGTTAAATAACTCCATCCATTGTCCTGACAGAGTAACTCAGAATAGAAGTACCTACACAGCAAAACGACTTCTCTCTGCCCTCTGTCCTGTAACATTCAGAGACTAACACTAATTACATTATAACATTCATGTGTTTCATATATTTTTCAGAAACTTTTATCACTTAAAATATTAATTAACTCAAAATGTTCTAAAGCCCCATACACACGGTCGGAAAATCCGACCACCAAATCCATCGGATTTGGTCCGACGGATTTAGTCCGACACTGGTGTTGCATACACACGGTCGGACAAAGATGTCGGAAAATCCGATCATTCTGAACGTGGTGACGTTTGTTGCGTACGACGGGACTACGTAGAGGCTAGTAGCCAATAGCTTTGGTCTTGTAATGTGATCTGAGCATGCGTGGCACTTTGTCCGTCGGAATTCGCTACACACGATCGGAATTGGTGTGATCGGACTTTGTTGTCGGAAAATTTATAGAGCAGGAGATAGAACTTTGTCCGTCGGACAATCCGATGGAAACTGTCCGATGGTGCCTACACACGGTCGGAATTTCCGACAACATTGTCCGATAGGACAGAATCCATCGGAAAAAATCCGACCGTGTGTATGGGGCTTAACAGTCACTAAGGATCACATTATCAGGAACTTCTTCCTCCCAGCCACGTACAACTCCTTGGGTTTCTGGGGACTGAAAACCATCCCTTGAAGACAGCTGCTGAGTGTTATCCTTTAAATCCATGCTGACACAATCCTCCTCCTCTTCTTCCTGTGTGTTTGGTAGACCTGCAGGAATGCTATCTGGATAAAGGGGGCCTTGAGAGGAAAGGAAGTCCTCCTCTTCCTCCCGCTGTTCTGCTTCAAGTGCCCTGTCCATAATTCCACAAAGCGTGTGCTCCAGCAGGAAGACTAGAGGGACAGTGTCACTGATGCATGCATTGTCACTGCTCACCATCCTCATGGCCTCCTCAAATGATGACAGGACAGTGCATGCATCCTTGATCAGTAGCCACTGGCGTGGCTACTGATCAAGCCACGCCATGCCATAATTGCACATGTACTCATTGATGGCCTCTACTGTGCGTGCAGCCACTGCAGCATTGCCAATGTTGAGTTCCACCTGGTGGGCATGTCACAAATTAGGCGGTTGGTGGGCAGGTTAAATTCCCTTTGAATGTCAGCCAGCCGAGCACTGGCATTGTATGACTGCTGGAAATGACCACAGACTTTTCTGGCCTGCCTCAGGAGATCTTGTAAGCCTGGGTATCTGGTCAAGAAATGCTGCACCACCAAATTCAGGATGTGTGCCAAACATGGAACATGTGTCAAGTGTCCCTGTCAGAGGGCGGAGAAAAGGTTGGTGCCATTGTCGCATACAACCATTTCTGGCTGAAGCTACCATGGCGTCAACCACCTCTGAGCCTGCCCCTGCAGAGCTGATGGAATCTCTGGCCCAGTGTGGCTCCTGTCCCCTAGGCAGACTAACTGAAGCACCACATGGCATCTTTTAGCCTGACTGCTTGTGTAGCCCCTTGAGCGCTTACGGAGCACTGCTGGTTCAGAGGACAGTTCTGCAGAAGAGCCCATCGAGGAAGAAGAGGAGGGAAGGGAGCATACAGATGTTGTGGCAGAATCACCACCAGCTTTTTGGAAGCGTCATGGCAGAACAAGCTCCAACACTGAACCCTGTCCTGCATCATGTTTCTTGCATTGGGGCCCTGAAGATTCTAGTTACGTCTCTGTTGCAGACTCTGATTAGCTCCTGTACTATGTCTGCAGTCTCTGACCATCTTCTGTACTATGTCTGTAGTCTCTGACCATCTCCTGTACTATGCTGTCTGCAGTCTCTGACCATCTCCTGTAGTATGTCTGCAGTCTCTGACCGTCTCCTGTACTATGTCTGGAGTCTCTGACCATCTACTGTAGTATATCTGCAGTCTCTGACCATCTCCTGTACTATGTCTTCAGTCTCTGACCGTCTTCTGTAGTATGTCTGCAGTCTCTGATCATCTCCTGTACTATGTCTGCAGGCTCTGATCATCTCCTGTACTATGTCTGCAGTCGCTGATCATCTCCTGTACTATATCTGCAGTCGCTGATCATCTCCTGTACTATGTATGCAGTCTCTGACCATCTCCTGTACTATGTCTGCAGTCTCTGATCGTCTCCTATACTATGTCTGCAGTCTCTGACCGCCTCATTATTATAACAAAGTTTTGTAGAAAAGACCACACCATAGAAAATGGGGAAAGTAGAAAATAAACCCAGATATGAAGGTGACATTTGCGTACGAGGAACACCTTAAAGCGCCATTTTTTTTAAAGTCAGCAGCTACAAATACTGCAGCTGCTGACTTTTAAAATAAGGACACTTACATGTCCAGGGCGCCTGAGATGTCGGCACCCAAAGCCGATCTATTGCTCGGCTCTCGGGTGCTGCCGCCGCCATCTTCGGTAGGGGAATCAGTTCCCTACTGCACATGCCCGAGTCACGCTGTGCAATCCGGATGGTCCCTGCTGTCTCTGGGACCCGTGTGTCTCCCAGAAGGCAGCGGGGGGGACTGGAAGTGGTGTAGATACCCCCAGATTCTGCGGCTATCTATGCCCGGAAGTGGGTGCAAATACCTATATTATACAGGTATCTGCAACCCCCTCCCCCCAAAAGGTGCCAAATGTGACACCGGAGGGGGGGAGGATTTAGAAAAGCGGAGGTTCCATTTTTGTGTGAACCTCCGCTTTGACAATTACAATCATATTATTCTCCAGGGCCTCTGCTTTCAAAAAATATATGTTTTGAGGTTTTATCTAATCTTCAGGCCCAAAATCTGCATTTTACCATGTGTGCAAAAATAATACAAGAACAGCTCTGGTAGTGAAAGGGTTAATGTGAGCTAGCTAGGATCACTCTGCTGTGGTCACACTCTAAACATTAGAGCTCCCCCTAGCTGCAGCCTGGTAATAACATTGCTAGGAGGGCTATTCATTTATCTGCTACATACTTCCCATCTTTATATAAACGTCTCCTGACATTTAGGGGTCTATTCATAAATAATTTACATAATAATTCACCCAATGAAAATACATGTACATTCCTTCTGTGTGAATGAGGGGAAAATTGAGTTTAATTGGCTATTTGCTGGTCGAATAATTTACATTGATTTAAAATAGAAAATACTACATTTGTCTCTAGCTGGAGATAATTGCTATTATACTTAGCGCCATCTAAAGTCCAAACATAGTATTTCTCATTTTAATTCAATGGTTAGTCTAATAGTGTTGGCTTATTTAAGTTCTATCCTTCAGTGTGTACTGTACTGATAAGTGTATGAGTATGATCTCAGGTATTAGTATGAAGACATGTCTGATGAAGGAGACTAAGAGGTCTATTTTTCAAAAAATATATTAGATTAATGTGACAATCATTCATCCAGCTGTTACAATTTCTGTCTGTGATTTAACACAGTGATTTCCTATGATGCTCCATCTAGTGGCCATAATCTGGTATTTTTCCTGAAATACCTCAATTAGTGCAATACTGCATTATGGTCATTAGATGGAGTCAAGGAAATCAGTGTATGGAATAAAATACGGCCAATATTCATCATGACTGAACGAATGCCGGTCATAACCGTTCAACTATTTTTTTTTTTTTTTAATAGACCTCTAAGTGTTTGTGAAATCTTCCACCACAAAATGTACTCAGCCAATGAGAGGTAATGACTCCATTTTTATTTTTCTCCTGCTATCAATAACCAACACGGTACAACACTTCATCCATGTCTTTGGTGATCTCTGATCTCCTTATCAACTGTTTCTTACATGATGAAGATCAGCCATGGAGTATATCTGAGGTGTATATCAGGGTGTGCTTCTTCCCCACATGAGAGATGTGATGTCCAGCAACATTCATATAGAAGACATTTCCCGCACTCAAGGCACTAATACACCTCGAGGGTTGTGTGGGATCCCTGATGTACAGGAAGACAGGACTTCAGTGAGGAACATTTCCCTCACTCAGAATAGGAATACGGCTTCTCCCCCGTGTGACATCTCTGATGTCTGTAAAGATGGGACTTCTGTAAAAAACATTTACCGCACTCAGGGCAGGAATGCGGCTTCTCCCCCGTGTGAGATCTCTGATGTGTGTCAAGATTGGACTTGTCTGAAAAACATTTCCCGCACTCAGGACAGGAATACGGCTTCTCCCCTGTGTGAGATCTCTGATGTCTGTAAAGATCGAACTTCACTGAAAAACATTTCCCACACTCAGGACAGGAATACGGCTTCTCTCCCATATGAGATCTCTGATGTGAGGAAAGACTGGACTTCACTGAAAAACATTTCCCACACTCAGGACAGGAATACGGCTTCCCCCCTGTGTGAGATCTCTGATGTTTGGAAAGACTGGACTTCACTGAAAAACATTTCCCACACTCACGACAGGAATGCGGCTTTTCTCCCGTGTGAGATCTCTGATGTATGGAAAGATCAAATTTCCTTGAAAAACATTTCCCGCACTCAGGACAGGAATGCAGATTCTCCCCCGTGTGAGATCTCTGATGTGTGTAAAGATCGGACTTCACTGAAAAACATTTCCCGCACTCAGGACAGGAATACGGCTTCTCTCCCATATGAGATCTCTGATGTGAGGAAAGATGGGACTTCTGTGAAAAACATTTCCCACACTCAGGACAGGAATACGGCTTCTCCCCCGTGTGAGATCTCTGGTGTGTGTAAAGATCTGACTTCACTGAAAAACATTTCCCGCACTCAGGACAGGAATACGGCTTTTCCCCCGTGTGAGATCTCTGATGTTTGTAAAGACTGGACCTCTGTGAAAAACATTTCCCACACTCAGGACAGGAATTCGGCTTCTCCCCCGTGTGAGATCTCCGATGTGTGGAAAGACTGGACCTCTGTGAAAAACATTTCCCGCACTCAGGACAGGAATATGGCTTCTCTCCTGTGTGAGATCTTATATGCACATTAAGATGGTATTTAGAAAGAAAACACTTCCCGCACTCAGTACAGGAAAAGCTCTTCTCTGTTGGAAGGACGGCACCGTCCCTCACAGTCTGAGGTTCCTCAGGATAAGAGGAATACGATGGTCCATCTACACTGTGTGGTGCCGGATGGACATTTGAGGTAGTCGGGTTTTCTCCTGGACTATACTGTGTGATGTCCTCATCTTCTACTTTACAGTCTGGAGACAAAGTGAGACAATCCTCTGAGGTTTTCCTCATCTCCCGTCCATCTACTAAAATAGAAATAAAAAGATTATTACTAGACATGAGCTGATTGGTTCCCCTAAACCAGGACTCCGCCCACATCAGGCAGCTTTGTCTCTGAGGATCTTACAATTCCCCCCTCAAGGTAACTAGTAAATGGGTCCTCTGTAGGGCGGCAACTAATGATTATTTTCAGAATTGATTAGTTGGCTGATTATTATTTCGATTAATCAACTAATTGGATAAAAACCTCCAAAAAAAGGTTGGTGTATAATTGAGTTAATATTCTTGAATATCTATATACAGCGGTAAATATAAATATCCAGATATATAGTTGGATATTTAATCCACTCTGAGAATAACAGACAGATAGATGTATTATTAGAGGGAGAATCTGCTACATATCAGAATCAGAGATCAACATTATTAAAATGTAAAAAAGAGGTAAAACGCTGTTTTGCAGATGATCAGACAGGAGTGTAATATAATATGATGGATGACAGACTCCCTTGTCATAGACAGGTAGGTGGGTACAAGCTCCCTGCACCTGATGTCACTTATGCTGGCCGAACACAAACTCATTTTTCTTTCAAAAAAACATTCATCCAATTTTCTAACCATTAGTGGATCAAATTGGCGTTTTCCACCACAGTGACGGGAAAATTTGAAGGAGCAGAACAGAAAACTTTTCTCCATCAAACAAATTTTCACATTGTGTATGTGGCTTGTGCTCAGAAGTTACATTCATTTTACAATTGAATGTTAAAAGCAAGTGGAATTTTATAATTACACTTGTCCATTCATCGAATGTACAAATAATTTTCATACAAATATTTGTGTGACTATTCTCGTCTGTGTATGGCCAGCATAGGACATTTAGTAGCAGCAGCATGATTTTGTTTAATCATCTGTTATGATGGGGATAAAAAAAATATTCCTTTTATAGTACAAAAACAGCAGATAATCACTACAATAAGGGATTCATTTATACTGTGACATACTGAAAGTAATATATCTTATATCATATATATAATAATAAATATACCCAGAAGTAGGATATATGGGGATTTTACCTGGGAGTCAGGGGGAAAAAAAAACTTTTATATTAACCACTTGCCGACCAGCCGAGATCATTGGCGTATGGTGTCAGGCCGGCACGTTCCCACAAATCACCGTAGGTGTATGTCGGCTCCATTAAGGAGTCATGGCGTGCGCGCCTGCTGTACAGCAGGGGACCCGATCCACCTGGCCGGCGGCCGCAATGTCCGCTCCTCCGAGAGCCAGAACAGACGGATCCCCGTTCTGACATGAGAGTTAGAGAGATCTGCTGTACCTAGTGATTAGGAGTGACTCCTCCTCCAGTCTGCCCAGCCCCCATACAGTTAGAAACAATCCCAGCCCAGCCCCTGAGGAAGGCACATGACGTGACGTAACGCATATAGCGTGACCGGAGTATACAGCGGACCAGAAGTGACGTGAGAGGTGGCATGAACACCGTTTGTTTCATTGGCACATCTTTTATTATATTGATGTAAGCGGGCATTTTTAAGTCTAATAAATTATTTTGTAATGGTAATACACTATTGGAGGCTGATATACCTTACATGTGAAACGGATTACCTTGAATGAGGGGCGGAATCTTTTTGGGAAGAGGCATATTGGTGACCCTGGATCCTGGAAGTGGTGGTGATCGTTGTTTTACTGGATGATGATCTAAGGCATATGTTATATGTCCATGAGGTGAGAGTCCTGTGAGCACAGTGGTGTGGTGTCAGCCATTTCACTCATGAGAATACACCAAGCGATTGTTTCTTCACCGTCTTCATTGCTTTCTGAATATTGGACTATTCATTCATAAGGACTTTACTGCACTTTTTCTAAATATTTATTTTCATAAAAATTTTTTATGAAATATTGGATGCACTTTAACCACTTGCCGACCTTTGCACAATGATATATGTCGGCAGAATAGCACGGCTGGGCATATGGACGTATATATACATCACCTTTAAGACACGGCATTGTGTGCGCCCGTGAGTGTGACCGCGGGTCCCGCAGACTCGATGTCCGCCGGGAGTCCCACGATCGTCTCACGGAGAGGAAGAACGGGGAAATGCTGATGTAAACAAGCATTTCCCCATTCTACCTAGTGACAGGACACTGATCGTCTGCTCCCTGTGATCGGGAGCGGTGATCAGTGTCGTGTCACGCGTAGGCCATCCCCCCCACAGTTAGAACACATCCCTAGGACACACTTAACCCCTTCAGCACCCCCTACTGATTAACCCCTTCACTGCCAGTCACATTTACACAGTAATCAGGGCATTTTTATAGCACTGATCGCTGTATAAATGTGAATGATCCCAAAATAGTGTCAAAAATATCTGATGTGTCCGCCATAATGTCGCAGTCATGATAAAAATTGCTGATCACCGTCCATTACTAGTAAACAAAAATTATTATTATTAATAAAAATGCCATAAAACTATCCCCTATTTTGTAGACGCTATAGCTTTTGCGCAAACCAATCAATATACATTTATTGTAATTTTTTTTACCAAAAATATGTAGAAGAATAGGTATCGGCCTAAACTGAGGAAAAAAAATGTTTTTATATATTTTTTGGTGATATTTATTATAGCAAAAAGTAAAAAATTATGATTTTTTTTCCAAAAATTTTCAATAGCGCAAAAAATAAAAACTGCAGAGGTGATCAAATACCACCAAAAGAAAGCTCTATTTGTGGGAAAAAAGGATCGTCAATTTTTTTTGGGTACAGAGTCGCACAACTGCGCAATTGTCAGTTAAAGAGACGAAGTGCCGTATCGCAAAAAATGGCCTGGTCATTAAGGGGAAAAATGTTCCGGTCTGTAAGTGGTTAACCCCTTGCCTACTGGGTACTTTCACCCCATTCCTACCCAGGTCAATTTTCAGCTTTCAGCACAATCACTTTGAATGACAATTATATGGTCATGCTATCCTGTAACCAGGCCCATACTGGCCATAGGGCATAGCAGGTGTTTGCCCGGTGGGCCGCCTGGCCGCATGTTGTAACCATGCATTCACTCCTCTCCATTCTGTCATTGTTTCGCAACTCCTGGGGGGCGAGGCAATGCCGAGCAAGTGCCAGCCGTGGTTGCTCTGTGACCAGTGCAAGGCCCGCCCCAGGGGTGGACTGACCATTCAGGCTCTTGGGCTGAGTGCCCGAGGGCCGCGGCCAGTGGGGGGACCTATAAGAGGCTCCTGTGTGGACGGGGCAGGATGGATTTGGCCGCGGGATGGGTGGCGTCAATGGGCTCCTGGTCCTGAGAGGAGAGAGAGGGACTGAGAGAGCCGGGAGGACACTTTCTGGACTGGGTAAGTGTTATTGGATGTGATGGTGGGAGGAGGGACCGAGAGAGCCCGGGGAGAAAGAGGACACTTCCTGGACTGGGTAAGTGTTATTGGATGTGACGGTGGGAGGAGGGACCGAGAGAGCCCGGGGAGGAAGAGGACACTTCCTGGACTGGGTAAGTGTTATTGGAAGTGACGGTGAGAGGAGATGAGAACCATAGTGTGACACGGACAGGGGAGAGATCACTTTGAGAGGAGACCTGTGTATGTGGGTGGGGGATGTACTTTATACAGTGTAATAGTGGGACATAGAAGATATACTGATCCCCCACTTCCTACACCCCCTCCCCCTCTCTCACTACCCCCCACTGCCTACACCCCTCCCCCTCTCCCACTACCCCCACTTCCTACACCCCCTCTCTCATGACCCCCCTCTTCCTACATCCCTCTCCCCCTCTCTCACTACCCCCTCTTCCTACACCCCCTCTCTCACTACCCTCCCACAGCCTACACCTCCCTCCCCCTCTCCCACTTCTTACACCCCCCTTTCTCACGGCCCCCCTCTTCCTCTCTCCTTCTCCCCCTCTCTCACTACCCCCTCTTCCTACACCCCATCCCCTCTCTCACTACCCCCCACTCTCTACACCCCCTCTCTTACTACCCCCACTGCCTACACCCCCCTCTCTCACTCCCCCCTCTCTCTCACTACCCCTACTTTCTAAAACCCCCTCTCTCACTACCACCCCCACTGCCTACACCCCCTCTCTCACTACCCCCCTCTTCCTACACCCCTCTCCACTTCTCCTCTCTCTCCCCTCTCTCACTACCCCCTCTTCCTACACCCCCTCTCTCACTAACCCACCCCCACTGCCTACACCCCTCTCCATCTCCCACTTCCTACACCCCCCCTCTCCTTGTCTCTCCCTCCCCCCTCTTCCTACACCTCCTCTCCCCCTCTCTCACTACCCCCCTCTTTTTACACCCCTCTCCCCCCTCTTCTCTCTCTCCCTCCTCTCTCACTCCCCCTACCTAAATCCCCTTCTCTCACAATCCCTCTCAACCCCCTCTCCTTCTCCCTCCCCCTCTCTCTTACCCCCCACTTTCCCCTCCCTCTCTCCCCTTCCTCCATCTTTCTCCTTCTTTTCCATCGCTCTCTCCCTCCTAGACATAGATATACGGCGGCTCGTGACTAAACGCAGCAGATGTCGATTACCGGATGCACCCGCATCATGAATTTACACAGGACAGAGCCCTGCCTGTGTAAATAAGGCAGAGCTCTGTTCTGTCAGTGGGGAAATAATAGATTTTCCTTAACTGCAAAGCAGGGAATAAAATCCATGACTTCCCTTAGTAAAAGCGCCACAGTACACACAAACACAGGCTAGACACACATTTAACCCTTTGATCGCCCCTAGATGTTTAACCTCTTCCCAGCCAGTGTCATAAGTACAGTGACAGTGCATATTTTTAGCACTAACCACTGTATTAGTGTCACTGGTTCCCACAAAACATCAGCTAGTGTCCAAATGTATGCCGCAACATCACAATCGCTGATCGCTGTCATTACTAGTAAAAATAAATAAAAATTCCAGTATATATCCCATAGTTTGTTGACACTATATCTTTTATGCAATTTACACAATTTTTTTTTTTTTACCAAAAACTTAGCAGAATACATATTTTTGATTTTTTACATATGTTTTATAGCAGAAAGTAATATAAATATATATATATATATATATATATATATATATATATATATATATATATATATATATATATATATATATATATATATTGTTTTTTTTAATTGTCTATCTTTGTTCAAAGCCCCAAAGAGGACGCAGAGGTGATCAAATACCTCCAAAAGAAAGCTTTATTTGTGGGAAAAACAGGACATAGATTTTATTTGGGTACAGCGTTAAGTGTGTGCGGGGACACAGGGGGCCCATGATCTCTTATTGCCCCGGGGCCCCATGAGTTGTCAGTCAGTGCCTGGTATAGGCTGTTCAAGCTAAAGTGCCTGGGCCTATTATTTGTCCCAGTCTGGGCCTGACTGTAACCCTGTGAAATTTTCTTAACACAAATAGAGCTTTCTTTTGGTGGTGTTTAATCACTGTGTTTTTTTTTTTTTTTTCCAAAAAAAGACCGAATTTAAAAAAATAATAATAATTTCTTTGTTTCTGTCAGTGAATTTGTAAATAAGTAATTTCTCTTTCATTGATGAGGCTGCACTGATGTGCAATGATGAGATGACACTTATGGGCACTGATGAGGTGGCACAGACAGGCATTGATGGGTGGCAATGATGGGCAGCACTGATAGGCTGCACTGATAGGCTGCACTGACTGGAATCACTAATGGGCACTGATTGCTGACACTGGCGGTACGTTATTGTAATCAGGGCACTGATGATCAGTGTCCTGATTATTTGTCTATAAGTCCCATGTGAGGAGAGGCAGCTGATCAGCTCTCCTATCGGGGTTGCGCCGTGTCCTAGCAACAAGGTGCGGCAGTGGGGGGGGTGTGTGTGCGAGAGCCGCCATTCTGGGCACCGCCATATGATGTCCTCCCAGAACATCCTTATTTGATGATGGGCAGGCGTAAATCGGCTAAAGTAGTACTGAAAGCTGAGACTTTTTTTTCATGGATATAATAATTTTATATATAATGCACAATATTGGTAAACTTTTACTTTATGTAATTGTAATGCCTTCCATCACCTCCAGTCTATCAGCCTCCACCTTCTCTGGGGTCAGATGCTGATCTTCCCTGCACAGGGACCTTAAAGTCATTGTGAATATTGAGTTTCTTTTTTTTAACTTGTCATATTTACCTGCTATGTGTAATAGTTTTGCACAAAGCAGCCCTGATTCTTCTCTTCTGGACCCCCACCCTCGGCACTTCTGGTTCCTCCTGCCTTCAGAGTGCCCCTATTGGAAGGTACAAAGTATAGTATAGAGTTCCCCTATAGGAAGCCACAAATTATAGTATAGAGTTCCCTTAAAGGAAGCCACAATAGTATAGAGTTCCCCTATAGGAAGCCACAAAGTATAGTATAGAGTTCCCCTATAGTAAGCCACAAAGTATAGTATAGAGTTCCCCTATAGGAAGGTACAACATATAGTATAGAATTCCCCTATAGGAAGCTACAAACTATAGTATAGAATTCCCCTATAGGAAGCTACAAAGTATAGTATAGAGTTTCCCTATAGGAAGCTACAAAGTATAATAAAGAGTTCTCCTATAGGAAGACACAAAGTATAGTATAGAGTTCCCCTATAGGAAGGTAAAGGTCTGTCTTTAGAATCACTTACTTCCTTCTCTTGACCAGGACTACATCCCATGAGGCATTGCTCCTCACACATTCAAGTTCTCAGGCATTTACTGACATGTATGGATGTTGTACTGAGCTGTATTTTTTAATATGTAAAGAAATAATACATTCTGTATGCAGGCCAATTAATCGACTGACCAACTAATCGATTATGAAAATAGTTGACAACTATTTTCATAATCGATTATAATCAAATTATTACGATTAGTTGTTTCAGCCCTACATCTCTAAATCTGCTACCAATTCATTTCTTTATTCATGGACCTTAGTCAGAGAGTGAGGAAACAATGAGAACTGTCTTTTATAGGAGTGACAGTGATGAGGGGATTATAGGACGAGTGTCCCCCCCCCTCTATCACTAATTGCCATCTTTCCAACACAAGAAGTCCTGCCCTTCCTTATTTAGTCCATGATTTAGTCATGAATAACAGTGGGGCTAAGCCCCACCAGAGGTCAGAGAGTGAGGATGGGGGAGAACAACCAAGATGAAGACTGGACTGATCCTGAAGACCACCATCATTCGGTTATTGACACCTCCCCCATTATCACTTTCTGTTTAAGGTTCCAAAGTTTGAGGATGTTATCACATTATTATCAACATGTAAAAGTCTGTGCTCCAATCAGATCATCAGATATAAAATGTGCAGCTGGTAGAAAATGGGTGTAAAAGAAGTCAGGACTATGTAATGTACAACGTATTATGTAGGATACAACAGTTAGAATTTTATAGTATCAGAATAATGTAATTACAAATAGAGTATATAGTGTCGGGGTCAGGAGTATGTAATGTAGAATATAAATTATACAGTGTAAGAGTCAGGACTCATAATATTGGTATTCAGTAATCAGTGTAAGATTAAAAATTTACATGAGACAAGTTGCAGAGGTCCCACAGCGCTGCCTCCCATCTCCGGAGACTGCACTCAGTGACTTGGGTCTGAGACTATACAGACATATCCCTCCACCCGGCACAGCCAGCAGACGACAGAACAAGTAACCCTGGGAGAATTGTCTGTCAGAGATCTTGCCATATCCAGGTATGGGGCAGATGACCCAAAGCACACACCCCAGGTGCCTAGGTCTAGTACAATCTTTGGTGAAAATGAACATTTTGCCGCCAGCTGAATCCCAGAATCTCCATAAATCCAGTCTAGATACATAAATTGTGTCTGCAGCACAGAGAAGGAAGATTATCCAAGAGAAATACAAGAATACAGGACAGGGAACACAGCTCAGGAAAGTGACCAGGGGATTACAGGCTGATATCACCCAGTCCCCGCCCTACTCTGGACCAATCAGTGAGCAGTATGGGTGGAGGAATGTAGTTAGTGTTAATGACCCACCTGTACTGATCTCTGTAGGAGTGTCCTCTATAAATGTCCCCGTTATTCCATCCTCCTCTATAGACTGCTGATCATCCCTCACATACCTATCTTCTTCTTCTGCTTTAACCTCAAATTCTATATCGATTGGATCTCTACTCTAAATCAAGAAAATGAGAGAGAATATCATCTGTAAGATATAAGATTTATTATTGTGACATCACATATAAAATCTACACATTGGTGTTGATTTACTAAAGGCAAATCCACTACGCACTACAAGTACAGTCACTGTAGATCTGAGGGGAAGATCTGAAATGGGGGAAGCTCTGCTGATTTCCATCATCCAATCACGTGAAAGCAAAAATGCTGTTTTTTTATTTTCCTTCTATGTTCCCCTCAGATCTACAGCGACTGCACCTCCAAGTGCACAGGGGATTTGCCTTTATTAAATAAACCCCCCTATCTCCTCAAATTCATGTTCTAGATGATCCATCCCACCAACCTTGTAACATTGAGGGATGGTGTGATCTTCCTGTGTGGAATCCCAGGAATACAGAGGATGGGGACATCTCTCTGGTGGGTTCCAGGTATTAGGTGGCTCCATCTTATCCTTGTGTCCTTCTGAAAACGCCTCCATCACTCCATACTCCTCTTTATACTCTTCTTTAACATCAATATTATCCCAGAGGTTTCCACTCTAAATATATATAAAAAATAGTTCATTGTAACAATCATGCTGTGTATAAATCAGAACTACCAATAATTGTCAATCATCTACCTGATGATGGTGAGGGATGGTGTGACCTTCCTGTGTGGAATCCCGGGAATACAGAGTATGGGGACATCTCTCTGGTGGGTTCCTGTAGCTGGATGACTCCACCATGTTGTCCTGGTACAGATCTTTGTGTTCTTTTAGAAACTCTGACTCCTCCATCACCCCATCCTCATCATCCTCCTCTTTTATCTCTTCTTTAACCTCAACTTTAGAATCTCTCAGGTTTCCACTCTGAATATAGAATAAAAATAACATCAATTGTAACAATACAGCTAATGTACAGATCCTAATGATACTGTCAGTGATTGTTCCTCATCTACCTGATGATGGTAAGGGATGGTGTGACTTTCCTGTGTGGAATCCCAGGAATACAGAGGATGGGGACATCTCTCTGGTGGGTTCCCATTACTGGATCCATCTGTAGGAAACACACACACTGACTGAATACATTGTTTCTATGTGTTTATCAGATGATGGGGGATCTAGGTGGACCCTCCGTACTGCTCTCTCCTTTACAATAAAGTCTCCTCTTACCCAGTGATGTGAGGGGCGGCTGATTGTCCATCATGACATCCTTGTAGAGATCCTTATGTCCTTCTAAATACTCCCACTCCTCCATGGAGAAATAGACAGTGGCATCCTGACACCTTATAGGAACCTGACACACACAATGATACAGTCACCATCCAGACACATTCCTTGTCTGTTACTGGATAATGTCCCAGAATTCTCAGCACCGCTCACCTCTCCTTCATCATCTCTCTGGGGACTTCTAGAATTTTCTTTGTATTTCTCTATTCTATCAGGTAGGGAGGTGGAGGCAATGTGATGGTCATATGATCTCCAGATTTCACATGAGGAAAACTCCTAGATTTGAACACAAATAGTAAAATCAAATGACATCCCCACAATCCTCCTCACCAATCGGGTCTCCATTTTTATAAAACCCCACTGGGATATAATTTACCCAGACAGGGCCCCCCACTCTGTAGGTTAAAAACTTATTGCAAGGAATTCTGGGACCAACAATCTTGCTTTTGCTTGTGAGAGGGACATTGGGAGGAGGAGCTGTGAGGTCAGTGTGATGTCGTAGTATTCGCTAACTCTGGTTGGAGGGACATTGAGAGGAGGAGCTGTGAGATCAGTGTGATATCATAGGGTTTGCTGACTGGTTGGAAGGACATTGGGGGAGGAGATGTGAGGTCAGTATGATGTCATAGGATTCTCTGACTCTGGATGGAGGGACATTGAGAGAAGGAGCTATGAGGCCAGTGTGATGTCATAGGATTCTCTGACTTGGATTGGAAGGACATAGGTAGAAGGCTCTGTGAGGTATCTATAAACAGAGTCATTTCTCCCGGGTGCGTCACACCTCTCCTAAAGAAAAGGTGAATGTTGTCTTTAGGCTTTGACAGGACACATCATATTCCTGTGATCTTTGTGTACTCCGGAGACTTTACTGATCACATTTTAGGATGAATATCTGAGACTGGGATCATTATGGAGACATAAGTTTTCAGGACATTTACTACAAATTATATTGTTCCCTCTTTCTTCCCATTTGATTCTCTCAAAATAAAGACATACATATTCCAATCCCCCCTAAATAACCCCCCTCCCCCCATCACTAATAAAAGTCATATAACCCGTTAGTATAGACTGATCAGGGGAGAAGGTGATTGGTGGGAAAGGTGACACATCTCCAAAATGAGGAGAAAGTTTTGGCCCCACAAGTGGGGAAATGTTCTGCTCCTGAAGGGGTTATTCTACATATATCCACACTATATATGTGTGTATCACCATCTGCTGGAGATAAAAGACATCACAGTGACTATGGAGGAAGAGGACGGACATGACGGTGTGTTACTGGGTGTAAATAGAAAATAAGATCTTATTACCTCTTCTGCTTCCACTTCCAGCAATGTCTTCTCTCTACTTCCTCCCAACTTTCCTCTCACCCGGAAATTCCTGTGTGTACCTGACATCACTTCCTGTCTTCCATAGAGACTTCCTGTCTGGGTGATAGAAGCGAGATCTCCACCTTGTGGAGCTCAGAGGAACTGCATCCCAGAGAAATGTCTGGTAGTGTGAACACGGCCTTGTGCTGTGTGTGTATGTACTGGATATCCTGTAGATGGGGTCATCTCCACTCCCACCAAGGGGGGATAGAAATATATTACTGCCCAGTCCAGCCTTTCTCAGACAGGTTTCTAGGGGTTTCTTGAGCAATGAACAATTTCTGTAAATAATAATGGTTCAGAATTAGATGAGGGTGCTTTCCCTGCGCACCAAAAGGCCACTTAACTAAAACGTAACCTATCATAAAAGGTATGTAAATGACCATATCAGGGAAAGCTATAGGATGAGGTCAATGCCATTATATATAAATCAAAGTTTTTATTTCTATGTGGTAATATCATCTACCAAGTTTTAATATTGGTCACATATAAAAATGAGATGAACAGAAAAAGATAAAGTATGCTAGTAAATAATGTCTTACTGAAGATATGGGGTATCTGTCTTCTGCCCTATGAAATGATCTCTCTCTCAGATATGTAATACAGGTACAACTCATCCATTTGGACACAAATAACCACTGATGGACGAGCCCCATATATCAACATATCCACAGAAAAACTTATTTTGTAATCAAAATTAAAAAAAAGGCCCAGGCTGAGATATGCCTAATATATAAACCTGGGGGGGGGGGGGGGGGGGGGGCTGTGTGCTGTTTTGGTAATAATAAGTGTATGAGTATGATCTCAGTATTAGTATGAAGACATGTCTGATGAAGGAAACTAAGAGGTCTACTTATAGAAAATTCATGGGATGAATGTGACAAACATTCCTCCAGTCATTACAAACTCTGGCAATAATGTAGAAAAGTGATTTCTTATGATTGTCAACTCCATCTAGTGACCATAATGGGGTATTTTTCCTGATATAACTCCATTTGTAAACATATCACAATACTGCATTATGACCACTAGATGGAGCCAAAGAAATCAGTGTATGAAATAAAATACATCCAATATTCATAACAGCCAGGTGAATGCCGGTCATAAGCATTCAACTCTTTTTTTTAATAGACCTCTAAATGTTTGTGAACGGTTACACCACAAAATGCATAGCTCCCAACTGTCCCTGATTTCGAGGCACTGTTCCTGATTTGGAGAAATGTCCCTATTTCCTCCTTATTTTTGGTCTGATCTATATATATAGTTGTGTAAAAAATGCACTTTTTATTTTTCAAAAAGTGTTTCCCAGTGCTAAACCTTTCATCCAATTTCTAAATTGCTGCATTTGTACATTTTAAAAGCCAATATAAAGAAATAGTAGTGGTAAAAAAGCCCTTGTGGATTTAATTAGAAAAAGATATCACCATCCACAGAACCAGGTATTTTGTCACCACATCCTAAGAGCACAAAAATAGTAAGGGACGGGACTTAATAGTTCCTCTAACATAAGTGTGTTAGTAGGTGTCCCTCATTCCCATCTCAAAATGTTGGGAGGTATGCAAAATGTACTCGGCCAATGAAAGGTAATGACTTCATTTTTATTTTTCTCCTGCTATCAATGGCCAACACGGTACAACATTTCCTCCATGTCTTTGGTGATCTCTGATCTCCTTATGAACTTATGAAAGGATGTACAATTCCTATGGCCTGACACCCGGGACCTGCAGTTCTGAGGGCCGGACAGGTAGGTGTTTTTTTAACATTTAGCCCTGCTGTGGGCAAGCAAGGAGCAAGTTTACTTGTCTGATGGCAGCATTCAGGTGGCTGAGCGAATGTTTCCACCCCCCCCCCCCGGTAAAGTGCCCCCACTCGACACACACCCGCTATGTATCCCAGGCTCCTCTTACCCATCTGTGGACCCGGGACCAGCATAGCGGGTGCTGATGGGTAGAGGGGAGGGAGGAGAGAGGACGCACATCCGCTCTCCTCCCCTTCTTCTTCCTGACCCGGAAGTGACATGTATGACATCACTTCCATATACCTGGTGACAGTTTTCCTGACTATCAAAGCTGGGAAAGAATATAATGCAGTGTGATTTGAATTACATTCAGTGCAGCACAGGGGAGACATTGGGGGTCTTTCAGACCCTGGATGTCTCATTAAAGAGAACCTGTCACCAAAAATCATCACATTGGGGACTTTTTGTACTCTATGTCAGTGTCTCTCATCCTTTTTTTTGTCAAGGCACCCTCCAAAATTATGGACAGTCTTGAGGCGCCCTCCAAAATTATGGACAGTCTTGGGGTCTCCTCCAAAATTATGGACAGTCTTGAGGCGCCCCAATCTAAAATGTAAAAACTATTCTAATTGTTTTATTTAATGCAACAACATCCACACGCGTAGGACACTCAAAGTTATAAGTGATTTATTCTTCCAAAGCAAATACTCTTTTGTAAACTGGTACTGACTGGTATTCCAATGTTTCTCTTCTCCCTCAGTTTTTCTCCATCACTCAGGTAATGAGACCCCAAAGCTGATGGAGAGAGGTGGGGGAGGGTCACACAAGGATGATATTCAAGGTGATGAAAAAAACTTTTTTTTAAATTGTACAAAATTTAATTTAAACCTAGGCATATAACCCCCACCCAAAAAATACTTCTAAGGCCCCACACCCCCATATATACATGTAGCACTGACCCCCGAAAGAGCGGCTGGTTTGATTGGGCAACGGTAAGTTACCTTCTTGACCTCGTGTACGTCTAGGGCTTTCCCAAGGTAGATGGCCCAATGACGGTATGAGTGTAGATTCACTTGGTGTCCTCCAGGCTCCTTCTGAGAAGCCAGCCTTATGCATGGCCCTCTCCCGAAGAGTCCTCCCCTGGTTGCTTCTCCAGTTGCTGGGCCTCTCCACAGATGAGATGGCACCGGACCACCTTTGAATCCTTCTCCCAGTTACTTCGCCTCGGGCTAGCCAGACCCGAGACTTGAAATCGTATGGATCCTCACCCCAGGCCATGAGGGCCATGGGGGCTGGTCAGGAGGACCAGGATTAAGCAGACAGAAGGATCTTCTGGACCGGAACCCAGAAGCACGTAATGTCAGTACCTTAAGTACCCTCTCCCAGAAATCCCAGAAAAGATGACACTCCCACTGGGCTGGTTCCGAGAAAGAATGTCACTCAGTACGCCTAGCTAAACTGCGTTCTCACACTTGCCAGTGGTGACAGCGACACCTGTCGCCAAGCAGAACCCAGTGCAATCCAGCTAGACTGGTACTGAAACCATAATTTGGTATAATTAACCCTAAAACCCAACTGTGGCTTTAGGAATTTTAAATAGAAAAAACACATAGTGTGTGATCTTCAGGAGCCAGCGCTACACACATGTACAAACAAAACTCACACATTGGGGCACCTACAGCTGAAAACATTGATTGCGATACACAGGTTACATATCGCCACACAGGCCAGAATGAGAGCAATAATTCTATCACCAGACCTCATCCGTAACACTAAACTGATGACCTATAGGGGGCTTTTAAAGCGTTGCCTATAGAAAATATAGGGTACTGGCGTCTGTCACCATTTCACGGGCGCACATAAATTTACGATTTGACATGTTGGGTATCTATTTACTTGTTTTTTATATTTTACAAAAAAATTGGGTAATTTATTGTGTTTATATGCCCCTTAAATGAACTTGTGTGTTTTTTACTGAAATTTTGCGTTTCCTAGAGTCTTGCAGTAATATCGTCTGACATAAAAAATTGGTACCACCAAAGTACCACAATTTTATTCTCTACGGCAGGGGTGTCAAACTCAATTTCATTGTGGGCGCGTCAGCATTATGATTGTCCTCAAAAGGGTCGGTTGTATCTGTAAGGTTAGATATCCAGCACATCCCCTCCCATTACATTAGATGTCAAGAGCCACCCCACCATCAGAAGTTGAGTACCCCACTCTCCCTAACATCACAATGAACCCCCTTTCCTTATGCTGCTGCTGGGAAGAAGATGGATGCATTGCTTTGTTAAGTATAGCCTTGAAATAAAAGACATCTACGCCAATCAAGTTGCATTTGTCTTAATGTATGTTAACTTCAGAATACGCACTGTACAGAGGATCACATCTTCCAAGGGAATGTAATAGAATACAAGTTGACACAACTTTTTATAGGAAAATCATAACATTGCAGTGTATGGCGGACACATGCCCAAGTTACAAAATACGCAATACATTCCTTACTAATTGTTTCAACATTACATATGGTCATCATGACCTAACTAGAGCAAGTGAAAAGGTTAGTTGACAGAATAAAGATTGATTACACCAAGGGAGTAATTAACTTATAAACAGGGACTTTTTATATCAACATCTTTTCCGAGAATTTTATCATATTATTGGCAGAACATTTCATGTCATCCAGAGAGCAAAAAGACACAAACAATACATGTGTTGCAATACCAAAAGAATTCAGAAACATTTTGTTAAGAAATACATTTTTATATTGAAGGGGAACTCTGAGTAGGTAACGATATGTGCTTCATATATTTTCATATCTTCACAGTCCCTCCTGTGTTTAGAATTCTTTGGGAATCCTTTTTTAAACTTCCTCTGTGTCTTTAGGTTGGTCTCCGGGTATACGGGCTACCATCTCATGAGCAGTTCTGACTCGGGACCTTGAGGGCTCAAAAGAACCAATATTAGTACAAGCTTTACAAACAGCATTACAAGAAGTTGTAGTTATCGTCAAACAACATTTGCACAACATAGGTGCACATTTGATTATAAGGATTATAAGTACTATAATACCAACAATATAGAGAATACCGATATCGATCTCTCAAGCCTCCATTCCTCCTGAATGTCTTTAAAATGGGCCCAGGCCTCACTGTCTGGCACTCGCAATGGCTTTGTGACATGTAGGCAATACCAGACTAGGTTGTCCTTCCATTCTCCTCAGGAGTTCTCTACAACGTCCATAACCTGGGATGGGACATATGGGAAGTCCAGGCCCCACTCCAGAGCTAACTTCCTTTGCACTTCTCCTTGAAAACTAGAGAATCTCGGCAACTTTGTGAAATTCCCTCTCCCCTGGAGAACGCAGGCATCTGGGAGCCTCACGATCCATGACTGGTGGGCACTCTGGTCTGGGTGGTGGAAGGTCTGTTCAAGAAGAGCTGCCTGCTACTGGTCAGGGTTCCTGCGGCTCCTTCAGATTCCAAAACTGGCTCTGGCCCATCTCCACTTCCATGGACTTGGGATTCCCTGATTTCCCATTCCTCTTCAGAACTCTTCATTAGGGGCTGACCACTTCACCAATCTCTCCAGAGATCCAAACTCGGCCTGCACTCTGAGGGAACCTCAATCAATAACCCGTGCCTCACTTTCCTAGTCCAGCTCACCTGAAGGTGCACCTTCCTCTGACATTGGCTCCCTCCGGACTGGGATGGCAAGGGGTTTAGAGTTGGCCGGCTCTTCAGGGACTGAATTAGACTCCTGCATGGCAGTACTTACAGTCGCCAGGTCCCTGGCCAGGCCACAGGTCAAGGCAGTTTCTCCTCTTCTGATGTCCTCTTTCTTCACGGGGAACTCGCTAGGCCACAACTCTGAAGTTTGCAGGCATGCTGATGCTAGCAGGACTTGTCCAGGTATGTCACTCGGCACCGACTGTGCCCAAGCAACTGAGAGTAGATGACTGCTGACTTTTCTGGTGGTTCCCGGTAGCATCAATAAAGTTTGAAGCCAGTGTCCTACTGAAAGGAACAATTTTAGTACAGTCCCGCCTGCAGGCACCCGCAGGTTGACCCGATCACCCTGGGCAACAGTAAACACTCTCAGGCATTCTTTACTGTCCATAGCAGGAGGTTGGAGCAACAGTTCAAGATGTCCAGCATTTGCAGAGCACTGGGCATATTTGTAATCTTACTATTATGGTACTGTCTAGCAGGCAGAGCACACAAGTCCTTCCCAAGTTTCAATTTCCTCAATACTGATGGAAGAAAGCAATTCCCCAGCTCGCTTCCATGGTTGCTAGGGGCAACGGCTGGCAGGTCACACAAACAGGTGGTCCCGGAATGAGCCCCCAAATGTAGTGGTACCACCGTAGGGGCTGCTGAATGATGTGGTCCACCTGTCACCTTTACCCAGCCCAGCATTTACTCCTCAATCACTCCAGAGACAGTGAACAGTCCTGTGCATTGTTCTTGTTATTTTATTGAGGGGATTTGAACTTGGATGGGTAATGGGATTATGGGATGTTCAGAACAAATTAGTAGATCAATTGATAGATGGTGGATCAATTGGAAGATCACTCTCTTACTCCAGTCTCCTCCAGCACAACACTTGCTTGCAGACTGTTACTCTCTCTCTTGCACAAAACTTCTCTTTTCTCTTCTCAGGACTTGCTAGCACATGGTTAGGCCCAACACCAAACTCAGTTAGGTCTTAGCACTGACCAATTGCAGGCAGGGGCCACAGGCCCCTTAAATCTATTGCTGGCCAGCCGCCATCATTATACTGTAGCAGGTCAGCGCGTTCCCGCGAACTGTCGTAGCTGTATGTTGGGATAGAAGGCGCTCGCCCGCTGCACTACGGGGGGTGCTGATGCTCGTGGCTGATGGTCACGATGACCGCCAGCCATATGCGATCATGGGCACGAGAGCCAGAACAGGGACCTGTTCTGTGAGGAGAGGAGAAACAAATCATGTATTCCTACTAGCTAGGAACAACGATCTGTCATCTCCTCTGGTCAGTCCCCTCCCCCTTCAGTTAGAACATACACGAGGGAACACAGTTAAAGGGGTTGTAAACCCTTGTTCATCCTATGCATTACGGTGAAAAACTTCTGGCAGTGACCGGCCCCCCATTTTACTTACCTGAGCCCCGTATTTCCCTCGGCGTAGACACCCGTTCCCTTTCTGCACAGGGTCCCAACTCTTGGTGTGATAGATTGATAGCAGGGGCGGCCGGCATTTGCGTTTATGGACACCTAATGCTGGACTTGGGAGCGCGCCCGCAAGGTAACCCCCCGGGAGAGCGTTTCTCCTAGGGGTTATCTGATGCGGGGAGGAGCCGCGAGAACCACGAGGGACCCCAGAAGAGGAAGATTGGGGGCCACACTGTGAAAAACGAGCTGCACAGTGGAGGTAAGTATGACATGTTTGTTATTTTAAATAATAAAAAAAAAAAACGAAGGCTTACAATGACTTTAACCCCTTGATCACCCCCTATTGTTAACCCCTTCCCTGCCAGTGACATTTACACAGTAATCAGTGCATTTTTATTGCTCTGATCACTGCATAATTGTCAAAGGTCCCAAAAAATGTGTTATAAATGTCCGATCTGTCTGCCATAATGTCGCAGTCTTAATAAAAATCGCTGATCACCGCTATTACTAGTAAAAAAAAAAATAATTATACAAACGCCATAAATCTTTCCCCTATTTTGTAGACGCTATAATTTTTGTGCAGCTTATTGCGATTTTTATTACCAAAAATATGAAGAATAAATATCGACCCAAACTGAGGAAAAAAAATAGTTTTTTAAAAAAAATGGGGATATTTATTATAGCAAAAAGTACAAAATATTGTGTTTTTCAAAAATTGACACGTTTCTTTTGTTTATAGAGCAAAAAATAAAAACCGCAAATATGATCAAATACCACCAAAAGAAAGCTCTAATTGTAGGAAAAAAAGGACATCAATTTTGTTTGGGTAAAGAGTCGCACTACCGCGAAATTGTCAGTTAAAGTGACGCAGTGCCGAATCGGAAAAAATGGTCTGGTCATTGAGCAGCCAAATCTTCTGGGGCTGCAGTGGTTTATGCAGCAGAAATAATGACAAAGTGCTTGGTGCTAGCTGCCCTATTGTGGACTACTGCTCCCAGCTAGTCCCCTTCAGGCCCTGCCAGCTCTCCTGGCTGCAGCTGCCCAAACTCCACTGCTATAACCCCACAGTCCTTCCAGCTGGCTCCTCACCCATCCCAGACTGCTCACTCCCAGTCCTCTTAGGCATGCCTCCCCAGACCTCCCGACTGTGCCTGTAACTGACCAGCCCTCCTGGCTGCGAATGGTGGTTCCCTTCTGGAGACTTGCCCAGGCAACACTTGCTCCTGTTGTCCTCTTTAGTTCCTCTGCTGGTGCCTCCTGTCCAGATCCTTGTCACTTATTGGAAAGGCCTCTGTTATGCACCCGAACTCCCAGGTCCAAGGTCAACCCCCAGACTGGGGATCACCCTCAAAGGCCCCGACAACCTAGTGCTCCATCTCCATTTCTTCCACCCGAAAAAATCCTCCCTAGCTGGGCTGACCCTGGGTATTTCAAGGAGGCCTGCCCCCTGCCAATCCTAGTTGGGGATTGGTCAGGGCTCGCGAGGCACCCCAGACAGCTCCTCCTCCCTTCTAGAATCCTCCAGAAGAAAGTGAGGTGATGCTGCCTGTGAGTCGCCAGCTCTGCTCTAAGCCACTCTCAGCCCACACAGATCAAAACAAAACAAACAAGCCTAGCCTCCAGCTAGGCCTGCCTAAATTGACCTGCTGTTTCCAAAAACCTACTTCTAGCACCTACCTAAAGTAGAAGGTGCTACATATACTTATATACATATACTTATGTTAATGTCTATTCTACCTTCTGAGCTTGCAGCCACCAAGTTTGATCTGCAATAATACATCTGAATCATCCAGGTGGCTAATTAAGGATCCTCTGTGATGGGATTAGTCATGAGTCAGCTGTAGCTCATTAGCTAAACCATTGTGTGGTGTTTTGGCTAAATATTTGGGTCATTGTTAATGTGGTGAGTGACCTTCTCAATTGTATAAAAGCCTGTATTCTTGTTCAAATAAACAGTTCTTATTCTGGTTTACTCCAAGACTGGTGCTGTCTAGTTCTTGGGGTAACTATAGCCAGATCCACTGGTCTCGTGTTCCAGAGCTTGGGAAGCAGCTTCTTGGCGGAGATACCCAGTTGGGGTGTCCGGAGTCTGTCACAGTTCTATCTCACCTCTAAGTTAAGACTTTTTTTTTGAGGGTCTCTTACCCTTCATTCCCTTACTTAATTTAATGCCCATAATGACTGGTCAGTATTCTCTACTTGTGCCTATACCCTCTTGCCTCTAAACTACTTTATCTAGCAGATGTGTACTACATATACCTGTGAACACTCCGGTGGAGAGTAGACAGTGACAAAATAACATCCACCAATCAATACAATTTGATTAAGGGGAGTAAAGTAGGTACCCTTTGCCCCAAAAATGTCTTACCGATTAAGGAAGTCTGATAACTCAAATGTAAGCAAAAGGCTGATTATCAGAAATTCCTGGATCTTCTCAAGCTCCTCATTTTTAGATTCTCAGGGTCACCTGTATATCACCTCCTAGGCAAAGCTCGCCATCTGATATAGAATTTTATTGATAGGCAACTCCTATCCTCATATTGATTATTGTTTCCAAATTAATAATAACTACTGCAGTAGGGAACAGACACAAAAGATACACTCCGCATATTTCCAAATAACTGTTGTGTTTTATTATGACGCAATTGAAGGTTTTTATACACATGATTACGTAGGTATCACATTAATATTACAATTGTACTTGGATGGTTACAAGGGGCGTAACATAGGCAGGCTAATTATAATCAGGACTCGAAAGAATGCAAACATGTAATGAAAACATTATTAGTGCCATGTGCAATACATACAAAATAGAATACAATTATATACAGAACTTACACATTTCCTCTACAGTAAAAACATGTCCCCAAATGACCTCTTTTTGTAAAGTAGACAAAGACACCAGTACTGAAGTTTAATAATGCATCCGCTAACACCAGTGCTGGGGGTTTAATAATGCATCCGCTGACACCAGTGCTGGAGTTTAATAATGCATCCACTAACACCAGTGCTGTGGGTTAATAAGGCATCCGCTGACACCAGTACTGTTAATTTTGAAGTGTGCATGCGGCCCCCATGCGATATGAAAACTTGTCTTGTGGCCCTCAGGTAATTTGAGTTTGAGACCCTGCTCTAAACAAACAATGATTAATAATAAAACACAATAACGATTTGAGATTAACTCAGTAAAACAACAACTTTTTTTAACTGAAATCTATACCAAAAAAGTGAAAAAAAAATATGCTGAAGCAAAGGAGCAATCCACCCACTGACCACACAGGCCCCTCATGCTTGGGCATGCGCATTTTTTTTAAACTGTGGATGAGAAATTTTCTCCTGCAGCACTGCAGGCGCGGATGTTTGTAGAGCAACACCCTGCTGCTGTCAGAATAAACAGATCAGTGCTGCAGCTGATTGGTGTTCCTGCAAAGTAAATTACAATGGTTAATGGTTAAGCGTAACTCCACTTTTGTTGAGGAAAAAAAACATCCCCCTCTGGGTGATTTGTGTACATTGCAAGGATTATAACAACCTTTGTTGTGGATTCCTACCTTTTGTTATTCTGAAGAAATCCGTGTGTTTGTGCCTCTGTTCTGAGTGAGTCTAATGGGAGTGGTTTCATAATTAACTGTCAGGTGTGCAGCTGCAGGGGACTAATGAGGAAAACTGCTGGGCCTGCATCCCTTTAGACGTGTTCCTATTGAAAGTATCTCTCCAAAAAATGACATTTTTGTTTCAGGGGATGCCTGAAATCTGACTTGTATCTTAGGGCAGACTTCTGGGAAAATTGGTGAGCCAATCACACAAGCAGGAAATTATGTTTCTGGGGAGTGGTCAGTATACGCTCTGTGTACAGAACAACTCCAGGTAGCCATATTGCAATGTATTCTTAGAAAATTACATTGGCTGCAGATTGAAAAGGAAAGGTAATTTTTAATAACATTCAATTAAAATATGATTAGTGTCACAATTATATGCGCTATATTATTTTTTCTTTAGATGCTTTTTTTCCCACGCAAGTGGAGTTACCCTTTAACCACTTCACGCAAATTGCTGTACCCGTACGTCGGTACTATGATGCTAAATACCATTGTTATGGCAGCAGCTAACTTACATAGTTACATAGTAGGTGAGGTTGAAAAAAGACACAAGTTCATCAAGTCCACCCTATGTGTGTGATTATATGTCAGTATTACATTGTATATTCCTGTATGTTGCCGTCGTTCAAGTGATTATCTAATAGTTTCCTGAAACTATCGATGCTCCCCGCCGCACTTACATTAAAGAACCCTCTACGTAGTTTAAGGTTAAACCTCTTTTCTTCTAATTTTAATGAGTGGCCACGAGTCTTGTTAAACTCCCTTCTGCGAAAAATGTTTTCTCCCTAGGTGGCACAGAACCCTGATCACTTGACTCCACCCGAATATATAGGTTCTCCCAGCAGGCCAAGGGATTCAAGAAAACCCCTGACCATTGGCTGAGATACCCCATGTGACGAAACGTCCCTACACTCCTCTTGAGTGCTTTCGTCATATACCAATTCCTCCCAGTCTGAATATAGATCTCAGATATTCCAACCGCTCCCAAGCACAAAACGAAACTTGCTTAGTGCTAACATGGACTGTTTTATTAGAACCAAAATGACAAGTATTTATAATACAGTAGAAGAGGAGATCCCCCTCCCCCTCCTGCTCATATTACTCTAACAATACACCTGTAACAAATTAACATGAGCTAATTAACTAATCCCTTTAAGCAGCCGATGTGACTCTGTGCCCATCAGGATTTCACTACAAGTCAGACTTGTTGTCACAGAGCTTCACACAGTAGATTATACATTATCATAAGTACAACCACAAGACATTTTATCACAATAGCAAGCGCTCCACTAGGAGTCGGCACGTCTACTACATTGTACAGAGGACAATGTGATCAGCTCTCTCAATTAACATCTTGAGTTCATGACAATAGCATCTGACAGTGTGTGTCCCAACAGCATGAGACAACACACATTATATATACATATAGACAGCATTGAATCTGACTAGCACAGATTATAGTGGGGTTCTCATTCACCCTGTGCCCCTTAAAATCCAGGGCCCATAATCAGTCGGCAAGAGGCTCACATTCAGTCCTCTCAAAAAGCCTGTGTCCCAGCTAGGTCTGTCACACCCCATATACCGATAACCTGACCTTGGGTTGCCCTTCTCATATCTAGCACCACCAAGTACCCGGCCACCTAGTGGTAGAAGAGAAAAGTGCAACAAGACCAAACTTAGGGAGAAATCAATAGATCTCTAACAATCAACCAGGATAACTACTCAAGTAAATTTGTGAGGAGCTCCCTGACTAAACTCCAGGGTGCTACACAAATAAAACTTACCTGCTAGTGCTAGAAGAGATCAGGCCTGATTCTGCTAACACTGCGGTTATGTGTGCAATGTATCAGAGGTGCCAGTGATCTACCGACACGGCACTTGTTGGGGGGCAGAAGGGCTGATCCTGCTAATGCTGCGTTATTAGGGACACTATACTAAGGGGGGATACTAATATAGTTCTGTTCATGATCAGGATATTGATCCATACAGATACTATACTAAGGGGGGACACTAATATAGTTCTGTTCATAATCAGGATATTGATCATACAGACACTATACTAGTAATGGCGGTGATCAGGATATTGATCCATACAGACACTATACTAGTAATGGCGGTGATCAGGATATTGATCCATACAGACACTATACTAGTAATGGCGGTGATCAGGATATTGATCCATACAGACACTATACTAGTAATGGCGGTGATCAGGATATTGATCCATACAGACACTATACTAGTAATGGTGGTGATCAGGATATTGATCCATACAGACACTATACTAGTAATGGTGGTGATCAGGATATTGATCCATACAGACACTATACTAGTAATGGCGGTGATCAGGATATTGATCCATACAGACACTAAACTAGTAATGGCGGTGATCAGGATATTGATCCATACAGACACTATACTAGTAATGGCGGTGATCAGGATATTGATCCATACAGACACTATACTAGTAATGGCGGTGATCAGGATATTGATCCATACAGACACTATACTAGTAATGGCAGTGATCAGGATATTGATCCATACAGACGATATACTAGCAATGACAATGATCAGGATATTGATTCATACAGACACTATACTAGTAATGGCAGTGATCATGATATTGATCCATACAGACAATATACTAGTAATGTTGGTGATCAGGATATTGATCCATACAGACACTATACTAGTAATGTTGGTGATCAGGATCCTATAGCGTGAGTGCGATAGTGTGAGGACAATCTAATGCTAGCTGATCCTGGCACTATCTGATGTAACAAGTGACCCTAATACAGCGATTGGTGAAAAATACTGTACACTGACGCTGTACTAATGGCACTGGTTGGGTGACAGGGGGGATCAGAGGGTGAATGAGGGCAATCAATGGGGTTAAATGTACCAATCTAAGGTGTGTGGGTGTAAAGTGTGGTGATTATACTCACAGTGTGGTGTTCTCTTCTCTTCCTGAACCGAAAAGGACTCGGGAAGAGAAGAAATCACAAGATAGCTCCCCGTGTTTACAAAATAAAACACAGGAGTGATTTGTCATTGGCTGCAGGTAATCAGCAGGGTACGGGGCAAAATCATTGGCTGGGACCTGCTGACAAACTGGGACCTACAGCCAATGACAGTGGAGGTTTCTAGGTGTGAGCGTGCATGGGTGCGGACCCGGAAGAAAGCCATGACATAAAAGTACATTACCAGACCTGTATGAGCCGCCCATCCATTGTATTTTTACAACACTTCATCCATGTCTTTGGTGATCTCTGATCTCCTTATCAACTGTTTCTTACATGATGAAGATCAGCCATGGAGTATATCTGAGGTGTATATCAGGGTGTGCTTCTTCCCCACATGAGAGCTGTGATGTCCAGCAACAATCATATAGAAGACATTTTCCGCACTCAAGGCACTAATACACCTGGAGGGTTGTGTGGGATCCCTGATGTACAGGAAGACAGGACTTCAGTGACGAACAATTCCCTCACTCAGGACAGGAATACGGCTTCTCCCCCGTGTGAGATCTCTGATGTCTGGAAAGACTGGACTTCACTGAAAAACATTTCCCGCACACAGGATAGGAAAACGGCTTCTCACCTGTGTGAGATCTCTGATGTTTGTAAAGATTGATCTTCCGTGAAAAACATTTCCCGCACTCAGGGCAGGAAAACGGCTTCTCTCCTGTGTGAGATCTCTGATGTGTGGAAAGATTGGACTTAGATGAAAAACATTTCCCGCACTCAGGACAGGAAAACGGCTTCTCCCCCGTGTGAGATCTCTGATGTGTGTAAAGATTGATCTTCCGTGAAAAACATTTCCCGCACTCAGGGCAGGAAAACGGCTTCTCTCCTGTGTGAGATCCCTGATGTGTGGAAAGATCAGACTTATGTGAAAAACATTTCCCACACTCAGGACAGGAAAACGGCTTCTCTCCTGTGTGAGATCTCTGATGTGTGTAAAGATTGATCTTCCGTGAAAAACATTTCCCGCACTCAGGGCAGGAAAACGGCTTCTCTCCTGTGTGAGATCTCAGATGTGTGGAAAGATGGGACTTCTGTGAAAAACATTTCCCGCACTCAGGACAGGAAAACGGCTTCTCTCCTGTGTGAGATCTCTGATGTGTGGAAAGTTGGGCCTTCACTGAAAAACATTTCCCGCACTCAGGACAGGCATACGGCTTCTCTCCTGTATGCAATCTTATATGCACATTAAGATCAGATTTAAAACGGAAACATTTCCCGCACTCAGGGCAGGAAAACGGCTTCTCTCCTGTGTGAGAGCTCTGATGTGTGGAAAGACTGGACTTCCGTGAGAAACATTTCCCGCACTCAGTACAGGAAAAGCTCTTCCCTGTTGGAAGGACGGCACCGTCCCGCACAGTCTGAGGTTCCTCAGGATAAGAGGAATACGATGGTCCATCTACACTGTGTGGTGCCGGATGGACATTTGAGGTAGTCGGGTTTTCTCCTGGACTATACTGTGTGATGTCCTCATCTTCTACTTTACAGTCTGGAGACAAAGTGAGACAATCCTCTGAGGTTTTCCTCATCTCCCGTCCATCTACTAAAATAGAAATACAAAGATTATTACTAGACATGAGCAGATTGGTTCCTGCTGTGCTCCAATCAAATCATCAGATATAAAATGTCCAGCTGGTAGGAAATGGGTGCAACAAAAGAGAATCCATATTATGTGTATATATAGCAGTGGGTAGAGGGGAGAGAGCAGAAGTCAGGACTATGTAATGTACAACATATTGTATAGGATACAACAGATAGGACTATATAGTATCAGAATGATGTAATGTACAACATAGAGTATATAGTGCAGGGGTCAGGAGTATGTAATGTACAATATAAATTATACAGTGTAAGGATCAGGACTCATAATATTGGTATTCAGTAATCAGTGGAAGATTAAATGTTTACATGAGACAAGTTGCAGAGGTCCCACACCGCTGCCTCCCATCTCCTGAGACTGCACTCAGTGACTTGGGTCTGAGACTATACAGACATATCCCTCCACCCGACACAGCCAGCAGACAACAGAGCAAGTAATCCTGGGGGGATTGTTACATAGTATATAGTTACATAGTAGGTGAGGTCGAAAAAAGACACAAGTCCATAAAGTCCAACCTATGTGTGTGATTATATGTCAGTATTACATTGTATATCCCTGTATGTTGCGGCCATTCAGGTGATTATCTAATAGTTTCTTGAAACTATCGATGCCCCCCGCTGAGACCACCACCTGTGGAAGGGAATTCCACATACTTGCTGCTCTTACAGTAAAGAACCATCTATGTAGTTTAAAGTTAAACCTCTTTTCTTCTAATTTTAATAAGTGGCCATGTGTCTTGGTAAACTCCCTTCCGCAAAAAAGTTTTCTCCCTATTGTGGGGTCACCAGTCCGGTATTTGTACATTGAAATCATATCCCCTCTCAAGTGTCTCTTCTCCAGAGAGAATAAGTTCAGCGCTCGCAACCTTTCCTCATCACTAATATCCTCCAGACCCTTTATTAGCTTTGTTGCCCTTCTTTGTACTCGCTCCATTTCCAGTACATCCTTCCTGAGGTCTGGTGACCAGAACTGGACAGCATACTCCAGGTGCAGCCGGACCAGAGTTTTGTAGAGCAGGAGAATTAGCGTTTTATCTCTGGAGTTGATCCCCTTTTTAATGCCAATATTCTGTTTGCTTTGTTAGCAGCAGCTTGACATTGCATGACATTACTGAGCCTATCATCTACTAGGACCCCCAGGTCCTTTTCCATCCTAGATTCCCCCAGAGGTTCTCCCCCCAGTCTATAGATTGCATTCATATTTTTGCCACCCAAATACATTATTTACATTTTTTTTTTACATTCAACCTCATTTGCCATGTAGTTGCCCACCCCATTCATTGTTCTTTTAGAGATCACGCTAGACCTGGGCATGAGGTAGAAGACCCAAAGCACATGCCCAAGGTGCCTAGGTAGAGCAACATTTATGGTGAAAATCAACTCTTTGCTGCCAGCTGAACCCCAGAATCTCCATAAATGCAGTCTAGATCCATAAATTGTGTCTGCAGCACAGAGAAGGAAGATTATCGGAGAGAAATACAGGAATACAGGACGGGGAACACAGCTCAGGAAAGTGACCAGGGGATTACAGGCTGATATCACCCAGTCCCCGCCCTACTCTGGACCAATCAGTGAGCAGTATGGGTGGAGGAATGTATTTAGTGTTAATGACCCACCTGTGCTGATCTCTGTAGGAGTGTCCTCCTCTATAAATGTCCCCGTTATTCCATCCTCCTCCATAGACTGCTGATCATCCCTCACATACCTCTCTTCTTCTTCTTCTGCTTTAACCTCAAATTCTATATCGATTGGATCTCCACTCTAAATCAAGAAAATTAAAGTGAATATCATCTGTAACCAATAGGATTTATTATTGTGACATCACATAAAAAATCCACACATCTCTTGGAGTCCATGTTCTAGATGCTCCATCCCACCAACCTTGTAACAGTGGGGGATGGTGTGATCTTCCTGTGTGGAATCCCGGGAATACAGAGGACGGGGACATCTCTCTGGTGGGTTCCTGGTATTTGGGGGCTCCATCATATCCTTGTGTGCTTCTGAAAACTCCTCCATCACTCCATACTCCTCATCCTCCTCTTTATACTCTTCTTTAACATCAATATTATCATCCCCGAGGTTTCCACTCTGAATATATAATAAAACATTCATTGTAACAAACATGCTGTGTATAAATCAGAACTACCAATAATTGTCAATCATCTACCTGATGATGGTGGGGGATGGTGTGACCTTCCTGTGTGGAATCCCGGGAATACAGAGGATGGGGACATCTCTCTGGTGGGTTCCCATTACTGGATCCATCTGTAGGAAACACACACACTGACTGAATACATTGTTTCTTTGTGTTTATCAGATGATGGGGGATCTAGGTGGAGCCTCCGTACTGCTCTCTCCTTTACAATAAAGTCTCCTCTTACCCGGTGATGTGAGGGGCGGCTGATTGTCCATCATGACGTCCTTGTAGAGATCCTTGTGTCCTTCTAAATACTCCAAATAGACAGTGACATCCTGACACCTTATAGGAACCTGACACACACAATGATACAGTCACTATCCAGACACATCCCTTGTCTGTTACTGGATAATGTCCCAGAATTCCCAGCACCGCTCACCTCTCCTCCATCATCTCTCTGGTGACTTCTAGAATCTTCTTTGTATTTCTCTATTCTATCAGGGAGGGAGGTGGAGGCAATGTGATGGTCATATGATCTCCAGACTTCACAGGAGGAAAACTCTAGATCTGAACACAAATAGTAAAAACAAATGATATTCCCAGAATCCTCCTCACCTCTCCATTCAGGTCTCCATTTTATTAAAGCCCCACTTCAGACTGAGGTATAATTTACCCACACAGGACCCCCACACTATGCAGGATAAAAGCTTGTAGCAGGTATTATGACATCATTACATACAATGCAGGACCAACAGTCCCACTTTGCTAGTGAGGATGCCAAGGACATATAGACTCTGGATGGAGAGACATTGGGGGGGAGGAGCTGTGAGGTCACTGTGATGTCATAGGACATATAGACTCTGGATGGAGGGACATTGGGAGGAGGAGCTGTGAGGTCAGTGTGATGTCATAGGACATATAGACTCTGGATGGAGGGACATTGGGAGGAGGAGCTGTGAGGTCAGTGTGATGTCATAGGACATATAGACTCTGGATGGAGGGACATTGGGAGGAGGAGCTGTGAGGTCAGTGTGATGTCATAGGACATATAGACTCTGGATGGAGGGACATTTGGATGGGGGGATTTGAGGGGTCCTCTATATGAGGCTTCCATGCAAACCAAATCATTGTTCCTGGGTGTGTCCTTCCTCTCCTAAACTGAAGAGTGAACTTTGACCTTTACCATACAGAAATCTGTCAGGAATGTGTGAAAGTAAGCTCTCATGTGATCAGGTGACGTGCGGAGGAACGGAGTGTAAATAGCAGACAATTTTCTCCAGAGCTCCTAATGGTGGGGATGGATTTTGCTGAGTGCTGGTGCCAAGTTTCCACCCCCCAGGATCACTGCAGGTGTGGAGAAAAGCTGTGTAAGAGGATATGGAGGAGAAATGAGGAGGAGATCCAGGAATCAGGATAAAGGTCAGGACAAGCAACAGACGAGCGCATCCAAGAGATGAAGCCGGGGTCACTACACAGAAAATAAATCCAAGGAAACAACAGGCAGGACGAGGAATAGCAAGAAGGAGCTCAGAGACAAATGAGAATATTGCTCAGCCAATGGGAGATTATCTCAGCATGACTTACATAATGAAGGAGATGAGGGGGAGGGGAGGAAGTCACTTAGGGTGACCATAGAGACATGGAAATTCAGCTGGTTCAGCAGGGATCGGTCACATCTCCATCCATGTGTGGTCACTGCCGGATAAAAGTCAATCGATCAGCGGCTGCGGCCAATAGCTTCATCACTGATCTGTGTATTCTGAGAGCGGAGGAGCGCCCCCCATTGTCAGAATACAATAGTGCAGCGGGGAGGATTCCCCCATCCCCCTCCAATGTGTGGATGGGGGAATCACTTCAGTTTTTTCCTCTCATCCCGCTGGCTGAACGATAAAACTGAACCATGTATGACCAGCTTTGGAGGAAAGATATATTCATCAACTGATCTCCCTGAATGGGTTAATCTACATATATCCACACTATATATGTGTGTATCATCATCTGCTGGAGACATCACAGTGACTATGGAGGAAGAGGACGGACATGACGGGGGTTACTGGGTGTAAATATAAAATAAGATCTTATTACCTCCTTTGCTGCTTCTTCCAGCAACGTCGTCTCTCTACTTCCTCCCAACTCACCTCTCACCCGGAACTTCCTGTCTGTACCTGACATCACTTCCTGTCTTCCATAGAGACTTCCTATCTGGGTAGAAGTGAGATCACCACCTTGTGGAGCTCAGAGGACCTGCAGAAACGTATGTACTTTACACCGATCAGCCATAACATTCTGACCACTGAGAGGTGAAATGAATAACATTGATTCTAGATGGGGTCATCTCCACTCCCACCAAGGGGGATAGAAATATATTACTGCTCGGGGGGAGGGGAGGGAGACATTTTGTCCCCTTTTGATTTTGCAGTAAAATTGATGTCAGATTTAGTCATGTAGAACATCTGTTATATGGATACAAAGATCCCCAGCCGAGAGTAAAGGGTGGAAATGGCTCCTGATCCCCAGATTTGGGCAATTATGTCACCAATATAAATAGAATAAAACCTGCGCTATGTGTAACAACTCAAATACCTACAGAAATAACTTATACCGGACTGCTGCTGTAACAAAGGTAAGTATTCCCTTTATCACCTAGAGGAGCATTATGTGTCACAGCGCTGTCCTATTGTGTGTGCACATAAATCATCACAAATACACTAAAATATGTGGAGACATTCATATATAAAGTGCTAGGGGCTCAAATAATAGTCTCTGCAGATCTACTGCTTCCACTTTACACCTACTTCACTGATCTTATGGTGTTTATCAATAAATGAAGTAAACTGATCCATGTGCAAATTCATATACAACATAAAGTGCTTTGTGCTCAAGATGCTGTTCCCTGCAGATCCACTGCTTCCACTTTGCACCTACTTCTTTATTGTTATAATATTTGTTGCTATATTTAAAAAAAAATGAAAAATCCTGTGCAAATTTATGTAATAATACAATATTTTGTGCTCAATATAGTGTTCTCTGCAAGTCCACTGCTTCCATTTTGCATCTACTTCAAAAAAACTTATTTTGCTAAAAAATTATAATCCAGAAATCAATAAAAATCCCCAGTAAGAGGGCGCCCTCACCATCACGTGTGTAAGAGGTGGAAAAAGGCGTGGCTACACTACAGCTGGCACAGTTTGGAGCACCGAGAACTTCACACCTTATCAACTTTTCATTGATTGGTGAATTATTTTTATTAGCAAAATAAGTTCATTGAAGTAGATGCAAAGTGGAAGCAGTGGACTTGCAGAGAACACTATATTGAGCACAAAATATTGTATGATTATGTAGCACCCTGGAGTTTAGGCAGGGAGCTCCTCACACATTTACTTGCCAGGAGTAGTTATCCTGGTTGATTGTTAGAGATCTATTGATTTCTCCCTAAGTTTGGCCTTGTTGCACTTTTCTCTTCTACCACTAGGTGGCCGGGTACTTGGTGGTACTAGATATGAGAAGGACAACCCAAGGTCAGGTTATGGGTATATGGGGTATCTCAGCCAATGGGCAGGGGTTTTCTTGAATCCCTTGGTCTGCTGGGAGAGCCTATATATTGGGGTGGAGTCAGGTGATCGATGTTCTGTGCCACCTGGATGGCTGTCTGGGTGGACGTGTGTTGTATTGCCCCGGGCTGCTAGACCGGAGATTGGGCCTATCCCGGGGACATCTGGCTGCTAGGCTGTCTGAGGTCCTATCCAGAAGTAAGAGAGCAGCGCAGGGTTGGCACTGTTGTTTGCAGTCCAACCAGAAGTGAAGGTTCTTCTGGCCGGAGAACTTGTCATGATCGGAGGTAGAGGGGAAGCTGTCACCACTAAGGGACCAACCACCTTATTACCAGGGACCTCAGTGAGTAACTGAAGCAAGTGCCGGAGCAGTATTCTCACCGAATGGGCATGGTGGAGAATCGGGAAACTTCAGGCGGTGATCAAGTCAGGGACCCAACCAGCGGAGGTGACGCTTGTAGAGCAGCCTTGTGTGTCAAGCCAGAGACTGAGCAGACCAGTGGAGTGCAGCTTGAGAAGTATCTGGAGTGCCAAGCTAGAGACCCAGCAGAGAAGTGGGGGTGACCCTTGAGGAAGATACCACCGTGAAAAATGGAGGAGCTCAAGGGATTTAGAGTCAGTGAATCAGAGGATCTAGTGAGAGAACGGGAGCTCAATGGGCTGAAGAACTACAAGGAGAAGTTGTAGTGAAGGTGAAGCAACTGTTACGCTTTGTGTTAAGACCTGTTAAAGACTGTTGCCATAGGAGACAGCATTCCTGCATGTGCAGATGTGGCTTCTTGCTGGAGGCCTTTCCCTGCACGGCTGTCCTCCTATCTCTCCCGCTCCCTACTCTTCCCTATCATTAAAGACCATCTACAGCATTTTCAGGTGAAAATTATTGACTTCATCTGGGTTTGAAAGGGCTAAGATGGTCCTACTTCATGCTTGTGATAAAGGTGGTCTTGCTCTACCAAACCTATTATGGTTTTATCAAGCTGCCCATCTAGCCCAGATCTCAATCATATATTCCCGAGTTACCAAACCCAATTGGGTGGATATGGAATGACAGGTGTTACACCACTTCACTCTGGACTACCTAATGTAGTGTCCTCCTTGTCCCTCTATCTTGGCTCCAACTTTTTCCCATTCAGTAACCCTATAGGATGGCCTTTGAGGTCACCCAGAGTTGGTCTCTGATAGTCACCCATTAGCCCATCTGTTTCATAACCCTTCATTTCCTCCAGGCATGGACATCAAAGCTTTTAAATGGTGGCTGAACAAAGGGTTGTATAGGATTGGTCACTTTTTTTCCAAGTCTTCAGGTCCGATCTTTCTTAGTTTTTGTATAAGTAGACTGGATATGCCCCTGATAGAGAAGTACAGATTTCTCCAAATCTCCAATTTTTTACACTCTTTATGGGTAACTAAACCCGAACCTCCCCGAATCACGACCTACAAACAATGGTGTGACCAGACCATGGAGCAAAACGGGGAATATCTGTGATCTACAAGTCACTATCCGCTGATCCCCTCTATATGGTGGGATGGAAGAGAGACCTCTCACAGGTATGGGACTTGGAGGAATGGCATGGGGCCTTCTCTCACTCCTACCAAGGCTTGTTACACATTACCCAAATTATGAATGAAATTGAGGAATTTGGATTTGGGCCTTCCTTTATAGGCTAGATAAAAATGCTTTATAATAACCCGAGGGCTACAATTAGGATTAATAACGAATACTCGGAAAAAACACCATTAAAGAGAAGGACTAGACAGAGCTGCCCCTTGATTTTTGCTCTTGTAATGGAACCATTGGTCGATAGCAATAAGAGCAAACCCTGAGGTAAAAGGATTCTCGAGGAGGTCGGGGGAGGAAAAAATAGCATTGTATGCGGACGATGTTCTTCTTTTCTTGGGAGACACTGGGCAGGCCTTAAATAAAGCTCTGAGCATTGTGAAGGAATTTGGAATTTTCTCTGGATTGGTGATGAACTGGGAGAAGTCGGAGCTTCTGCCGGTGGACCCTATGAGTAACTTAAATATCTCTGGAATGCCCCAATTAGTGGTGGATGACACACTGAAATATCTGGGGATTCTGCTGATGAGAGACCCTTAGCAGTATATTAGTAATAATAAAATACCATTATTGACTAAAGTTAAACAAAAAATAAAAATTTGGAAGCGGCTCCCCTTGTCAGTAGATGTAGTTTGATAAAAATGATATGGATGCCACAACGAATGTACGTGTTACATAACTCCCCAGTGTGGATATGTAAAAAATGGTTTAAAAAAATTGAGTCCCTTTTCAGAGAATTGATCTGGAAAGGAGGGGAAGCTCCAATCAGGTTCCCGACCGGGGAGGGGGGCTTGGCGATACCTCACCCTGAGAGCTACTACCTGGTGGCACAGCTACAACAGTTAATGGGAGGAGATAACATGGGAGGAGGAGGGATAAATGGGGGAATAATTCTATCAGGTGCATTGCATAACACCTTAGTGGAAGCGTTGGAGGCAGAATCCTTTTATTATAACAATCCGACAATAAAAATGATAATAAAAGTGTGGAAAACAACCAAGAAACTGATAGGATACTCAGGGATACTGGAATACACCCCCATCTGGAACAATATGAATGTACAGGAGCTGCTGCCAATGGGAAAGGCTGAAGAGTGGCAAATGCAGAACATAAATAGACTGATTCAGTTATATGAAGGGAACGTTTTAAAAACTTTCTTGGAATTAAAAAGGGAATATAACATACCACATTATACATTCTATAGATACTTACAGATTAGGAACGCTTTAGAAGCCCAATTCAAGACCCAAGTATTAATATGGAGTAAAACCCTGTTTTTCAAAAAGTTATTTCAAACAGAGACAACCAAGGGGCTCATTTCCGAAATATATGGTCAGTTGCCTAAAGGAGATACGCCCAGGCTGGATCTCCGTGATAAAAATAGGGAGAGATGGGAAGTCTCCTCTCTGTGGGGGGGGGGGGGGGTACAGAGAGGAACTAATGTGGGGGGGGGGGGTACAGAGAGGAATTGATGTGGGGGGTATAGAGAGGAACTGATGTGGGGGGGGGGTACAGAGAGGAACTGATGTGGGGGGGGGACTGATGTGGGGGGTACAGAGAGGAACTGATGTGGGGGGGGTACAGATAGGAACTGATGTGGGGGGGGGTACAGAGAGGAACTGATGTGTGGGGGGGTACAGAGAGGAACTGATGTGGGGGGGCACAGAGAGGAACTGATGTGGGGGGGGGGGGTACAGAGAGGAACTGATGTGGGGGGGGGGGGTACAGAGAGGAACTGATGTGTGGGGGGGTACAGAGAGAAACTGATGTGGTGGGGTACAGAGAGGAACTGATGTGGGGGGGGGGGGGTACAGAGAGGAACTGATGTAGGGGGTACAGAGAGGAACTGATGTGGGGGTACAGATGTGCAGGGGGTCCTAGTCTGTCCATATACCTGTGGATCACATCTGGCGTGAGGAAGTGAGCGGATATCGCTTCAAGGGGTTTTACCGGGGTGATGCACGCAGCTGCAGGCACCCCCCCCAGTACTGTTCTTTAGATCGAACAAAATTAGGTTTCGCCTAGCATGTCAAAAATCTTTGCACCAGCCCCGCTCACCCCCACCGATTGAATGCACAGGGCTAACCTCAGTCAATTGCATGCACAGGGCTAACCCCCGCCGATTGCACGCACAGGGCTCACCCCGCCGATTGCACACACAGGGCTCACCCCCGCCGATTGCACACACAGGGCTCACCCCCGCCGATTGCACACACAGGGCTCACCCCCGCCGATTGCACACACAGGGCTCACCCCCTCCGATGGCACACACAGAGCTCACCACCACTGATCACTTCCTGCAGCGCCCAGCGAGGCGCTTTATTCGCTGTGACCCCAAACATGGCACAATGCAGCTATTGAAGTTCCCAAGTGATGACAAAGGGTGGGATGAGGGCGCCTCGCCTAACCTGGTGACGTGCAACGTGTTCAGATTGGAAAACACCATCTTTCTTCATGAGGGCTATAGGTTTAGTGAAGAGGTCCTAAAAAGCTCTCCAACCCCACCCAGATTCCTACCCCACCTGCCAATGAAGATATATCAGATTAAGGATGAGCTCCGGCGTGTTCGCACAGCCCACGTGCAGAGCCCGCCAAGAAGTCGGTACTGCGCTGCGCTAATCACAGGCAGTGGGACATTTCCGATGTGCGGCTGCAGAGATCGGGAAATGTCTCTCTGCCTGTGATTAGCGCAGCGCAGAACAGTTCTGATATCCTGGCGGGCTCTGCACGTTGGCTGAGCGAAGCCGGAGCTCATCATTAATCATCATATATATCACTAAATTCATACAAAACTTAATTTCTGATAATCAATAACTGTTAAAACGATATAAAATACAATAAAAAATGTATAAAACAGATGACTCAAAAGCAAACAGCTCAATATTCAGTCCAGCCGGAGTAATTGTACTAAACTGAAAAATCCATTTACATCTGGACGTCTTTTTGATAAAATCGCCCCTCCCCCACACTCCGGGTTCACCATATCATCCCCCCAATATCCAGTCCCTTTCAGACTCCTATTGTGAGACTCATCATAGTGTCTCTGGAGGGATCGCTGATCATTCCCGTGTAAAATCTTACAGAAATCTTCCCTAATCCCGACCTTTAATTATCATTTCATTCCCCCCACATACAATGTCTGCAACCGACATTTACTGACATTAATAACTCCCCTCGTGGTACAGACCATAAATTCCCTCATTGTAATATACGGGGCTATTCTACATTTCCACACTATATATGTGTGTATCATCATCTGCTGGAGATAAAAGACGTCACAGTGACTATGGAGGAAGAGGACGGACATGACGGGGGGTTACTGGGTGTAAATAGAAAATAAGATCTTATTACCTCCTCTGCTGCTTCCAGTAATGTCTCCTATTCCCTGCCGCATGGAACTTCTTGTCTTTGTTCTATATCACTTCCTGTCTGTATCCAACATCACTTCCTGTCTGTATCCGACATCACTTCCTGTCTGTATCCGACATCACTTCCTGTCTGTATTCCATAGAAACTTCCTGTCCGGATATGAGTGAGATCACCACCTTGTGGATTTCAGAGGAACTGCAGCCCCAAGAAATGTCTCATAGTAACCATTTCTTTAAAATATCTTACAGGGCGACCACAGAAGTTCAAATATAACACAAAAAAGTAAGAAAAAAATAGATACAGTTCTTATGTAACCAACTGTTTAACAAAGATATTTTTATTACATATAGAAAAGTCTTAAAAGATACAGAACACAAGGTCACAACAAATGTATAGCTAATAAAACAGATCCCCCCAAAAAAACATCCAAATGCATATATATATAATATATATATAAAATACATCCAAATGCATATATATATATATATATATATATATATATATATATACACATACAGTCATAATGAAGATATTAAACATAAATTACAAGGATGTCATGGTCACATAGGAATGGTGGTGGAGATCTCTCAAAGTAAGAGCAATTCCTTGAATGTCTATATAAATAAAATAATTAATCCTGGAGTGAAAAAAGCTGTAAAACAATAAATAATATATAAACTGGGTCATCCACTTCATCCATAAAGACATTGTGATTCCAGATCTTCTAGATCACATAGAAGGAGGACTCATCGAGGATTTCATACATTTGTTTGGAAGGATAGAAGAATCCTCAGAAGGGATCATGTAGGATGACAGGAAAGTCTCCTGACTGGTGAGATCATCCAAACATAATGATTACATCCATGAACTGGAGCTCGTTGGGGTGATAAAGCCAATCTGTAAACACTGTGTAGACGTTATCCAAGAACTCAGCACACTCCAGGTGTGGAGAAAGTCTCCAGGTGGATTTAGCCTGTCATTTATCATAGGTAGAAATGTCCACACATTATATATAAAACTTGTACCGTGTCTCCAGGCCTCCAGGGGGATTTAGATTGGAATTAATTGCTTCCTGTCAGGCCTATAGCAGAATGATGGCCGAGTCTCCCATCCTCAGTGGACGTCATATGAAGTCCTCCAAGTCAAGTGGCCACGCTGCAGCTCCACTGAATGATAGATTATTGGACTGGGCTGGCCCCAGTACCTTGTGATAGTTGTGACCAATCACAGCCATCACATGACAGTTGTACACAATGAATGGCTTTCATTCGTAGCCATTCATTGTGTACTATTGTAATGATCTCTGTGACTGGTTACAGTGATCACATGGTACAGACGGGGCCTATCACATCTGTACCATGTGATAGCTGTGACCAATCACTGCTATCACAGTTGTACACCCTGTGTCATTCATAAAAACGATTGCTTATAACAGAGATCATCAAAAAAAAGTACTGACCACCTCCTCAGAGTAGTACAGGGTCAATATGATAACACTGCATGTGTCACAATGTAAAAAAAAAAAAAAAAAGGGAAAAAAAATTGTAAAAAAATTGAAAATATATATAATTTTTATTTACATACTGCCACAAGTCAATATTAGTATCACCACCACACAAGTATGATGACGTTTTACTGCTCTGTTGACAGTATGTAAAAAAGTTGTAAAAATATATATATATTGTTTTCTTTTTGTCTTCTTCTTTCATTTTTAATTGTGACAAAAAATTACAACTTCAACAAAAATTAGGATGCCTTTTACTTATTACCTTGGACCGTCTACTTTACAAAAAAGGGGTGATTTGGGGGTATTTGTACTGCCCTGGCATTTTAAGGGCCTCAAGAAATGAGATTGTCCGTCATGACATCAGGATTGATCAAATGTAAAATATATATATCATAGTTTGTAGACTCTATAACTTTTACACAGACTAAATATTAACTAAATACACAGATTTGGGTCATTTTTACCAAGGAAATGTTGCAGAAAACTTTGTGGCCTAAATTTATGAATAAATATTATTTATTTGCAACGTTTTATAACAGAAACTTAGAAAACATTTTTTTTATTTTATTTTTTTTGTATTTTTTCACTTATATAGCATAAAATAAAATCCCAGTGGTGATTAAATACCACCAAAAGAAAGCTCTGTCTGTCTCAGAAAATGCTACAAATTGGGTACAGTGTTGGATGACTGAGTAATTGTCATTCAAATAGTGACAGCACTGAAATCTGAATTGGACTGGGCAGGAAGGGGGGTAAAAGTGTCCGGTATATTGAGATGGATTTCCACGAAGCCGGTCCTTATCTGACTCCCCCATATGGTTTTCGGAATTCTTCAGCAAAAAGATACATTTTGGTAATGCAAATTGTCTCTCAAGCAATGCAAACTGTCTCACTGCTTTTCTGACACTTCTATATCTGAGGTAATAAACCTGAGAGGTTTGTTTTTTACACTCGGCCATTTGTGGTGAATGATTCTCACCTCCTTTTGGGATCTAAAAGTAACTCATCATTTACCACTTTGGACTGTGTCTGTCTTTGACCGTTATTTTTCTCCTGCTATCAATGGCAACACGGTACAACACTTCATCCATGTCTTTGGTGATCTCTGATCTCCTTATCAACTGTTTCTTCCATGATGAAGATCAGCCATGGAGTATATCTGAGGTGTATATCAGGGTGTGCTTCTTCCCCACATGAGAGCTGTGATGTCCAGCAACATTCATATAGAAGACATTTCCCGCACTCAAGGCACTAATACACCTCGAGGGTTGTGTGGGATCCCTGATGTACAGGAAGACAGGACTTCAGTGAGGAACAATTCCCTCACTCAGGACAGGAATACGGCTTCTCTCCCGTGTGAGATCTCTGATGTCTGGAAAGATTAGACTTCATTATAAAACATTTCCCGCACTCAGGACAGCAATATGGCTTCTCCCCCGTGTGAGATCTCTGATGTATGGAAAGACTGGACTTTACTGAAAAACATTTCCCGCACTCAGGACAGGAATACGGCTTCTCTCCTGTGTGAGATATTTTATGCACATCTAGATTGGATTTAAAAGGGAAACATTTCCCGCACTCAGGACAGGAATACGGCTTCTCCCCCGTGTGAGATCTCTGATGTCTGTAAAGACTGGACTTATCTGAAAAACATTTCCCGCACTCAGGACAGGAATACGGCTTCTCCCCCGTATGAGATCTCTGATGTGTGTCTAGACTGGACTTCCGTGAAAAACATTTCCCACACTCAGGACAGAAATGCGGCTTCTCCCCTGTATGAGATCTCTGATGTTTGGAAAGATCTGACTTCTGTGAAAAACATTTCCCGCACTCAGGACAGGAATACGGCTTCTCCCCCGTGTGAGATCTCTGATGTGTGGAAAGATTGAACTTATGTGAAAAACATTTCCCACACTCAGGACAGGAATACGGCTTCTCTCCTGTGTGAGATCTCTGATGTGTGGAAAGATTGGACTTATCTGAAAAACATTTCCCGCACTCAGGACAGGAATACAGCTTCTCTCCTGTGTGAGATCTTATATGACTATTTAGTTTGGATTTAGACGGGAAACACTTCCCGCACTCAGTACAGGAAAAGCTCTTCTCAGTTGGAAGGACAGCACCGTCCCTCACAGTCGGAGGTTCCTCAGGATAAGAGGAATACGATGGTCCATCTACACTGTGTGGTGCCGGATGGACATTTGAGGTAGTCGGGTTTTCTCCTGGACTATACTGTGTGATGTCCTCATCTTCTACTTTACAGTCTGGAGACAAAGTGAGACAATCCTCTGAGGTTTTCCTCATCTCCCGTCCATCTACTAAAATAGAAATACAAAGATTATTACTAGACATGAGCAGATTGGTTCCTGCTGTGCTCCAATCAGATCATCAGATATAAAATGTCCAGCTGGTAGGAAATGGGTGTAACAAAAGAGAATCCATATTATGTGTATATATAGCAGTGGGTAGAGGGGAGAGAGCAGAAGTCAGGACTATGTAATGTACAACATATTGTATAAGATACAACAGATAGGACTATATAGTATCAGAATGATGTAATGTACAACATAGAGTATATAGTGCAGGGGTCAGGAGATCTCTGTCAGAGATCTTGCTAGACTTGGGCATGGGTAAGGAGACCCAAAGCACATGCCCAAGGTGCCTAGGTAGAGCAACATTTATGGGGAAATTCAACCTTTTTCTGCCGGCTGAACCCCAGAATTTCCATAAATCCAGTCTAGATCTATAAATTGTGTCTGCAGCACAGAGAAGGAAGATTGTCTGAGAGAAATACAGGAATACTGGACCAATCAGTGAGCAGTATGGGTGGAGGAATGTATTTAGTGTTAATGACCCACCTGTACTGATCTCTGTAGGAGTGTCCTCCTCTATAAATGTCCCCGTTATTCCATCCTCCTCCATAGACTGCTGATCATCCCTCACATACCTCTCTTCTTCTTCTGCTTTAACCTCAAATTCTATATCGATTGGATCTCCACTCTAAATCAAGAAAATGAGAGAGAATATCATCTGTAAACAATAGGATTTATAATTGTGACATCACATAAAAAATCCACGTTCTAGATACTCCAATCCCACCAACCTTGTAACAGTGGGGGATGGTGTGATCTTCCTGTGTGGGATCCCGGGAATACAGAGGACGGGGACATCTCTCTGGTGGGTTCCTGGTATTTGGTGGCTCCATCATATCCTTGTGTCCTTCTGAAAACTCCTCCATCACTCCATACTCCTCATCCTCCTCTTTATACTCTTCTTTAACATCAATATTATCATCCCCGAGGTTTCCACTCTGAATATATAATAAAACATTCATTGTAACAATCATGCTGTGTATAAATCAGAACTACCAATAATTGTCAATCATCTACCTGATGATGGTGGGGGATGGTGTGACCTTCCTGTGTGGAATCCCGGGAATACAGAGGACGGGGACATCTCTCTGGTGGGTTCCCATTACTGGATCCATCTGTAGGAAACACACACACTGACTGAATACATTGTTTCTATGTGTTTATCAGATGATGGGGGATCTAGGTGGAGCCTCCGTACTGCTCTCTCCTTTACAATAAAGTCTCCTCTTACCCGGTGATGTGAGGGGCGGCTGATTGTCCATCATGACGTCCTTGTAGAGATCCTTGTGTCCTTCTAAATACTCCCACTCCTCCATGGAGAAATAGACAGTGACATCCTGACACCTTATAGGAACCTGACACACACAATGATACAGTCACCATCCAGACACATCCCTTGTCTGTTACTGGATAATGTCCCAGAATTCCCAGCACCGCTCACCTCTCCTGTCAGCAGCTCCATCATCTTCTTGGTGACTTCTAGAATCTTCTCCATGTTGTGTCTCTCAGGTTTTAGGAAGTCACATGGAGGCACTGTGATGGTCATATGATCACCTGACTTCACAAGAGGAAATCTCTGTATTGAGGACCAATAGAAATATCATGTTAGAATCCCAGAATCCTCCTCACCTCTCCGGTCAGGTCTGTGTTTTATTAATAGAGATAAGAGTGTTGTCATGTGACCTCCCAGAATCCTCCTCACCTCGCCGGTCAGCAGGTAGATGATCTCCAGGGTGAGGTTTAGTATATTCTCAGTCATGTGACTCCGGTCCTCCTCCATCCTCATTGGTGCCGTCATTTGATCTATACAGGTCTCCTTGTAGACGGATAACTTTGGGAAATTAAAGTAAGAATTATTTGGATGATATTGATCACATAATAGGATATGGGTGTGTGGGGGGATAGGAGGGTTGCTGTACATTTAAGAACTACTGCCTTCATGCCCCTCTAAAAATGTCCCTGTCTATTTTGTGTCTGCAACATATTTATTGATCAGTGAGATGGTGAGGTGAAGGCCCTTCGCTTGCAGGCAGGAGTTCTTTCAGAAGGTCATAAAAGTAAGTGCAGGTGGGGTGGGAGGACCATCAGAGACCCCTATGAGCCCTAAAGCCACCTCTTACCTGAGAGTCTTGCAGCCTGACTACCCTATTAGAAGCCCCTTCAGCCCCACTAACCTCTAAGAGTTGTTCAGCCCTATTACTTCCTAAGAGACCCCCAAAGTCCTTCAGCTACACTTCCTCCTCAGGGGTCCTAGAGTCTGTCAGATGAAGTAAACCTTCAGAGGCTTGCAGAGTCCTTTAGTCCCACTACCTCCGCAGAGACCCTATTTTACTCAGAACCAGTGGCGCAACTACCATGGTCGCAAAGGCCACACTTGCCACCGGGCCCTGGCATTCTGCCACCATGGGGAGGGCACCAAGACAGCAGGAAAGAGTCCTGGGATGAGTGGAGTCTTCCCCAATGATCGCCAAGTAGGATTGCTGAGAACAGGGTGTGAAGTACATTCAACCTTTGCAGAGCCCCCTTGCTGTCCCTGATCTGCCCCCAACGCGGGCACAGCACCCTCCAACATCAACAGCGGCTTGAAGTTCTACATACCGAATGGACTCTGCGCCAGCTCTGAGGGACCATTCACTGATGCTAGCTACAGAGTCCAGAGCATGGCGAGTGCCTGTATGTGGGGTGGGGGTCCTCGGTGTGTGTGTGGCCCTTGAGATGTGTGGGGGCAGGATCAGCTCTCTGCACATCTCCAACTCCTCTCCTACCTCTGTCAGTTACTTCTGCCCTCCCCCATCTCTTCTCTTGTGTCTCTTCCAGGTCTGCCCATATTATTGCCCCTCCATCTGTCCCACCCATTCCTATCCATCCTTCTCATCTCATCCCTCTGTCACCCCTGCCTATACCCCCCTCTGACTGGCACCCCAGTTGAGACACCCTTCCCCCATTCCTGTACCTCATCCCACCCTTTGTCAAGCCCTGTGCTTGCGATCCGCGGAGGTGAGCCCTGTGCGTGCAATCCGCGGAGGTGAGCCCTGTGCGTGCGATCCGCGGAGGTGAGCCCTGTGCGTGCGATCCGCGGAGGTGAGCCCTGTGCGTGCGATCGGCAGAGGTGAGCCCTGTGCGTGCGATCGGCAGAGGTGAGCCCTGTGTGTGCGATCGGCGGAGGTGAGCCCTGGGTGTGCGATCGGCAGAGGTGAGTCCTGTGTGTGCGATCGGTGGAGGTGAGCCATGTGTGTGCGATCGGTGGAGGTGAAACTGTAGTGAAACTACCAGGTCACAAAGGTCATACTTGCTATAGGGCTCTGCTGTTTCACTATCATGGGGGGCAAAGAGAGCAGGAAAAAGTCCCACTGCAGAAGTAAAGGGCAACAGAACCAGTGGAAAGGGCCCTAGGACCAGTGGAGCCCTTCATGGTTTCTTTCACCAGGGCACTAAAGGTTCTAGTTACACCTCTGCTCAGAACCCTCAATATTTTCCTCCCTCTGACACCAATTATGGATCATATTTTTCATGGAAGGCTGGGGAATGTTTTCTTCCTCCTGACCAGCAATGTAAGGGGCTCTATGCTCCATACTCCTGACCCCTGCACTCCATCATTGTGTTGGCTGCATACTGTAATGATTGCTCATTGGCTGCCTGTGTAGTGTAATAATTGCCCTTTGTAGGCCATGTATGGTCAGGATGGTCATTGTCGTGTCTATTTATTGTCAGTGCTGTTTGTTTAGAGGAACATATTACTAGAATGTATCTCCAATATGAAGAGAATGTTCCGGCCCCATAAATAGGTGAATGTTCTGACCCTGAAGGGGTTAATCTACAAATAAATGTTGGAGCAGCGCTTGCACTATGGGCAAAATATCTGAATTCACAACATGATAGTTCCAATAAAACTTTCTGATAACAAAGTGTCAGACAACTCCTGGGGTAACCTGGCAGCACTTACAACCCCGGTGTCATGGTTAAGCAATAGAGTTGTCTGCTTACCTGTCTCCATATGTTCATCTCTAGAGACCAGCCGACCATCATCTGACTGCTTTTATAATCCCTCCTCTGGCAGGGCTCCACCCTAGCTCCTATCAGAGGACTCTATATTAACCTGTGCACTGCAGGCCAACCCTGCTGATCAACCTTTGTGTGTTTGGCTTTCTGTTACCTGCCGTGTGCTATTCAGTTGTTCTGTTACCGACTTTGGCGTGTCCCTGACGATCCCTGTTTGCCTGTGACCCTGACCCTCTGGCGTGTCCCTGACTATCCCTGGTTGCCTCTGACCCTGAACCTTGGCGTGTACCTTGTTGTCCTTTTCTGCTTGTGGCCCTGACCTTGGCTTGTCCCTCACTATCCCTGTCCTCCTGTTGCCTACCGTGGGTGTGAGCTGGGGGACCCTGGGGGTCGCGACCTGGAGCCAGTTGCAGCCCAGTCCATCCTCACCACTAGAGGCTCTGGTGAACACCAGCTGGCTCTTAGACTCCGCGCCCCAGGGAATCTTACGCTCTAACCACGGTGGGATCAGTCTTGGTGTCCAGCGGCCCTGTCTTCCGAATCACCTTGACTCCCGTTTGCTGCAGTCTGCCATAGGGTCCACTACCTTGCGGTGCACTCCGGATCCCTACGGTGTGCATCTGTCACCTAGCCCCAGGGTGACCTGACACCCGGCTGTAGATGATAGGTGTGCTGGGCTCTGTAGTCCCACAGAGTTCATGGTGCCTGTGAAGCAATAGACGCTTCTATAGCAGTAAATAGGGAATACCGACATAAGGAGCAGAAGAGCCAATCCACTGCCAGAGTACTCCGGCAGATGGCAATGATGATAATGAATGTTATTGGCTGATTGTAACCAAAGAGGAGGAGCAGTAAAATAGCTAGAACTAAGTACTCCGGCAGATGGCGGGCCGGATTCCCCTTAGATGTAAACAGAGAGGGCGCCTCTCCTAACCTGGTGACATCCGATGTGTTTGGATTGGAAAACACCAATCATTGTCCAGGAGGGCTATTGGCAGATGAAGAGGTTAAAATGCTCTCCTACCCCCACCTAGATTCCTTAACCATTTATAGCCCAGAATTACATCTTCTATATCATCTGTGAACTTTGGGGACAATAGCTCCACGGGATTAAGTGCATAAACCGTCAGTTTTATAAATAAAGGCATTTATTTGAAAGAAAAATCAAAATAAGGCTTTCTTCAGCGCACAGGTAAAGTTCCTAAAAACAAAGTCCGCTTATCTTCAGCATAACAGAAAAACAGCTTATCTTCAGCACAAAAACAAAGTTAAGGAAAACACATACAGTTTTTGCAGCAGGTTCTTTTAGCAGCCTCCAGACATCCACACAGCTCAAAACCAACAGGTGTAATCACCTACTCCTCCTCACCAACAACTCTTCCCTACTTCCTGTTTTATGAGCTGTCTTCCTGGAGGCCCTTAACCCCCTGTGCGCTGAATCATTGTGGTCAGGGAGGGAGGCTCTTTTCCCACCCGAATATCTCTTCAGAGCCTCCCAAATTCCGGGTCCCAAATAACTATTATTAACTTAAAGAGGACTGCGAGTCAGTCGTCTCCTGCTCGGCTACTCCCGGAACCCCTCACCCATTTTGGGTGACCCCCTGAGCAACGCTGCGACTCCTTTAAAGGGACCACAGCCCAAATACTGGTGCTATATAGCACCCGTCCAGGACCCAACCTTGGCGTCCTGTACATATCCCCCCCCTCTGCCTCAACGCGGAGGTGTTGGAGGCACCACTCGACATCATACAATGGACCCGGGAGAGGGCATCGGCGTTCTGATGCTGTCTCCCTGGTCTGTGCTCTACCACAAAATTGAACTCCTGGAGAGAAAGGAACCACCTTGTCACCCTGGCATTGGTGTTTTTGTTTTGTCTCATCCAGGTCAGTGGGGCATGGTCGGACACTAGGCGGAACCTTCTACCTAGGAGGAAATAGCATAAAGAGTCTAAAGCCCACTTGATGGCAAGACACTCCCGCTCCACCACCGCATAGTTTTTCTCCGCTGCCGTCAGCTTCCTACTTAGAAAAACTATGGGGTGCTCTTCCCCATTGATCACTTGAGACAGGACTGCTCCTAGCCCTTCACTTGAAGCATCTGTCTGTACTACAAAATCCTTAGAAAAATCTGGAGCCACAAGCACCGGATCCCGGCACAATGCCGTCTTAAGCTTCTGGAAAGCTTTTTCGGCATCGTCATTCCACTGTACCATCACTGACTTTCTGCCTTTGGTCAAGTCCGTCAATGGTGCAGCAATGGTGGCAAAGTTGGGGACAAACCTCCGGTAGTAGCCAACTATGCCCAAAAACGCTCTGACCTGCTTCTTGGATAGGGGGCGGGGCCAGTTCTGTATGGCTTCTACTTTACTCATTTGGGGGCGTCACCAGTCCTCTACCCACAATGTACCCTAGGTACTTGGCTTCCTCTACTCCAATCGCGCACTTCTCCGGATTGATGGTGAATCCTGCTCTTCTCAAGGAGTCTACGACTGCCTGAACTCGGGGAAGATGGGACTCCCAATCAGTGCTAAAAATGACTATGTCATCTAGGTAAACCGAAGTATACCGTTGATGTGGACGCAAAGTTTTGTCCATGGCCCTTTGGAATGTAGCGGGGGCAGAGTGTAGACCAAATGGCATTCTTTTGTACTGGAAGTGGCCTTCCGGGGTAGAGAAAGCTGTTTTCTCCCTGGCTTCCTTGGTTAGGGGAATCTGCCAATACCCTTTTGTGAGGTCTAGCGTGGTTATATACCTGGCTGGACCTAACCTCTCAATTAGCTCATCTACCCGTGGCATTGGATAAGCATCAAACTTGGAGATTTCATTAAGTTTTCTGAAGTCGTTGCAGAAGCGGAGGGTGCCGTTGGGTTTGGGTACCAACACGATTGGACTCGACCACTCGCTCTGCGACTCTTCAATGACTCCAAGCTCGAGCATTCTCTTGACCTCTTCAGACACTGCCACTCTATGAGTTTCTGGGATACGGTAAGGCCTTAACCGGATTTTTATACAGGGTTCCGTCACAATGTCATGCTCGATGACGTTGGTGAGACCCGGCAACCCTGAAAACATGTCCCTATTTCTTTGCAGAAACTCTTTTGCTTGCTGGGTTTGGGGCCTAGTTAGGGTAGCAGCCACCTGCACCAGGTCGATTCCTGCATGGTCCCTGACTGTACCTCTACCACAGCGGATACCTGTTCTCTGTCTCTCCAGGGTTTCAACAGATTTACGTGATAGATCTGGTATGGTTTTCTTTTCCCTGGCTGGTGTATCTTGTAGTTCACCCCACCCACTTTTTCTATTACCTCAAACGGGCCTTGCCACTTGGCCAAGAACTTGCTCTCCACTGTGGGTATTAGGACAGCCACCCGGTCTCCTACTTGAAACTGTCTAATTTTAGCCGATCTGTTATACACCCTTCTTTGGGCATCCTGAGCCTCACCAGCGGCATCACCTTAGCCACCCTCTCTCGCATTTGAGAGATATGCTCTACCACGGTCTTGTGTGGTGAGGATTCACTTTCCCATGTTTCTTTGACTAGGTCAAGCAACCCCGGGGCCTTCGTCCATACACTAACTCAAACGGTGAGAAGCCCGTGGACGCTTGTGGAACCTCCCGGATGGCAAACAAGAGGGCAGGGAGTAACATATCCCAATCCTTCCCGTCTTTCTGGACCACTCTTTTTAACATGGACTTTAGAGTTTTATTAAACCTCTCAACTAGGCCATCGGTCTGCGGGTGATAGACGGACGTCCGCAACTGCTTGATCTGAAATAGTCTGCACAAGTCCGCCATCACCTTTGACATAAAAGGGGTGCTCTGGTCCGTAAGTATCTCCCTGGGGAATCCAGTTCGTGAAAACATTTGGAATAACTCCTTGGCAATGGCCTTAGAGGAGGCTTTCCTCAAAGGAACTGCTTCTGGATACCTGGTTGCGTAGTCTAGGATGACTAATATATATTGGTGCCCCCTTGCCGACTTTACCAGGGGTCCCACGAGATCCATGGCGATCCGCTCAAACGGAACCTCAATAATCGGCAAGGGTACCAGAGGGCTTCTATAGTGTGGCCCTGGGGCAGTTAACTGGCAAATGGGACAAGATGCACAATATCTTTTAACCTCGGCCTTCACCCCTGGCCAGTAAAACCGGTCGGTTATCCTGGCCTCCGTTTTCTCTGCCCCCAAGTGTCCTCCCAGTGCGTCATTGTGGGCTAGGTCAAGTAGCATCCGCCTATATGGTTGGGGAACCAGTAACTGCTCTACAGTTTCCTCTCGGCTTTCAGCCACTCGATAAATCAAATCCCCCTTTAATGCAAAATGAGGAAACCTTTGATCTGCCCCTGGTATTTGTGGTACCCCATCAACAACAGAAACCTGCTCTCGAGCATTGACCAAGGTAGGATCCTGCAACTGGGCGGTGCCAAACGCACCCCTGGGTACGTCCAGGTCTGGATGCACTGACCTTGAGGATGTTTCCCCTTCACCCTCCTCAACTGGGAACTGCAACGGGGAGAGCTCCTCATCATCCTCCCCCAGCATAACCTGTAATGGGAAGGCTTCCCCCCCCTCAGAAGTCAACTCGGTATTGAGGCCTGAAACAGAAACATTGTCATTCAAATTAACATTCTCTGCAATATCCTTATTAGTGACAGGTATCTCTGTGTTAGAGGGGTGTGTTGTGGGGGTTTCAGACCTAGACCCCTCAGACTCCATCTCTTCCAGGCCCAGTGTCCCCAGTTCTCCTGGCAGCCCCATCTGTGCCTGGTTCCACAGTTCGAGGAATAGCGGACAGTCCCGCCCCACTATAATATCATGGATTAAACTATGTACTACCCCAACCTCTTGTGTCACTGAGGTACGTCCATAAGAAACCGTCACAGGAACCAGGGGGTACTCCCTGGTATCCCCATGGATACACACTACGCGCAGAGTTTTATTTACGGGGCCAAGTCTCCCAATCACCCTGGCATGTACCAGTGTTACCATGCTCCCGGAGTCTAGTAGGGCCCTGGCAGGAAGGTGGTTCACCCACACTTCACACTCGAACCGTCCTTCAGCCAGATCAAGATGAGTGGTACACGCTCTTTGCACATAGAAGGAGCTTCTCCGACCAGTCCCGCAATCCATCGGCTCCTCCTGAAGTGGGCATTGTGCCCGGGTATGGCCCCAGGACCGACATCGCCAACACTGTAGGCCTCCCATCCTAGGGACAGGAACCAACCTTCGAGGTTCTGCAGAAGATGGTGCAGGGTTGCGGGTTCCAATGTCTAGCAGGGCTTCTCTCCTAGGTGCTGTGGCCGGTCTTGTTGCCCTTGGTGTGGGTTCCCGACATTTGGCAGGCCCAAGCAGGTCCTCTACCACGGTGTATCTTTCAACCAACTCAACCAGCTGGTCAGCGGTTGCAGGGTCTCCATGGCTTACCCAGCGCTGTAGGTCATCTGGCAGGGACCGCAGGTACCAGTCCATCACCACCCGTTCCACCATTTGTGGGCCTGACAGTTTTTCTGGCTGTAGCCATTTTTTAACCAGCTGTATCAGTTCATGCATTTGGGACCTGGGTGGTCGGTCAGGTTTGTACCGCCAGCGATGCACCCTCTGAGCCCGGACAGCCATGGTCACTCCTAGGCGGGCCAGGATCTCTGTCTTCAGAAGCTCATAGTTGCTGATATGTTCAGTTGGGAGGTCAAAGTAGGCCTTTTGCGGGTCACCGGTGAGAAAAGGAGAGATAATGCCGGCCCATTGGTCACGGGGCCACCCCTCTCTCTCCGCTATCCTCTCAAAGGTGGTGATCAAGGCCTCTACGTCATCGCTGGGTGTCAGTTTTTGTAAAAAATGGTTGGCTCTCACAGACACTTGGTTGCCAACGGCAACGGCCGATTGTTCTCGTCCCTGAGCCAGCCGCTGCACTGCCTCCTGTAAGGCAGTCACCTGTGTTTGAGTGGACTCCTGCTGAGCAGTAAACTGGGCGGCTAGCAACCGTGTGTTTTCCTGCTGTGCAGCTATAGCCTGTGCCAGGGCCTGCTGCTGCTGAGCCATCGCTTCCTCATGGCGACGGTTTGCATCTGCTGAAGCTTGCTGCTGGGTCACGGTGGCTTGCGCCAAAGCCCTGATGACCTCCTCCATGCCTTTACCTGCTGTTTGCAGCGTCTGAGCTGACTTCACCCACGACATGCCATTTGTACACTGTCTCTTTAAATGTCAGTTTTAAACGTTTTTTGCGGCTGCAAATGCACTTTTGCCAGCATCCAAGACACCAGTTGTGAACTTTGGGGACAATAGCTCCACGGGATTAAGTGCATAAACCGTCAGTTTTATAAATAAAGGCATTTATTTGAAAGAAAAATCAAAATAAGGCTTTCTTCAGCGCACAGGTAAAGTTCCTAAAAACAAAGTCCGCTTATCTTCAGCATAACAGAAAAACAGCTTATCTTCAGCACAAAAACAAAGTTAAGGAAAACACATACAGTTTTTGCAGCAGGTTCTTTTAGCAGCCTCCAGACATCCACACAGCTCAAAACCAACAGGTGTAATCACCTGTCACGTACCTAGGGATGGAGCCCAGAATGCAGGGAGCGGCCTCTCGTATGCCTCTGGCTCGTGAACCCCTGAAGGTGGGAACAGGGGCCCGCGAGTGCAGGGGTGCACAAGTGCCTGGCAGATGGCAGCTGTGGGCTTGACTGGAACCGTGCAGGTAACAGGAACACAGGAACTGCAGACAGCACTGTAGGTTCTGGGGTTTGCAGGAACTTCTGGAACAGCAGGCTGAAGAGAACACGTGCTTGAACACTGGAACGCTGGACGTGGGCAGGCAGGCCGGGTCAACACTGGCAGGCGGAGCAGTCACAGGCAGAGGCAGACACTGGCAGACAGAACAGGTCCAGGCAGAGGCAGGCGGGTTGTCAGAGTACAGGCAGGGTCGGCAACAGGCGGGCAACAACAGGACCAGAGGAGCAGGCAGAGAATAGTCAGACAAGCCGGGGTCGGGGGCAGGCAGCAGGTAGGCGTAGTCAGGAACAAGCCGGGAAACATGAATCAACAGGTACTTAATGATAGCATGGGTCTCAGGAAACGCTGTAGCCGGACAGCAAGAGGCCTCAGCTACAAGCTTCCTCTTATAGGCTCTTGGGCGCCAATGGCTAATTGACGGCGCGTCGGCGCACACGCGCGCGCGCGCGCCCGCCGACGCCAATGCGCGCCGACAAGCGCTGATTGGGTTTGAAGGAAGTTCTGTGGGCAGGCCCTCCTGGGTCACTGGGATGTCTTCCTTGACATTGCCCCCCCCCAAGGGGCAACCTCCGGATGCCCAATTGTGCCATCTTACTGGGATGGGACCTCTTGAAGGCAAGGATCAGTCTTCTGGCGTGTATGTTGGCCTCCGGTTCCCAGGAGTTCTCCTCGGGTCCATACCCCTTCCATTTTACCAGAAACTGAACCTGGTTACCCCTTCTCCTACAATCCAGGATGGATTCTACTTCGAATTCCATTTCTCCGTTAATGATTACAGGTGCGGGGGGAACGACCTTTCGGTTGGCAAATGGGTCTGGCACCACAGGCTTGAGCAGGGCCACATGAAAGACCGGGTGAATCCGGAAGGACTCCGGTAACTTCAGCTCGTAGGCTACATTGTTGATTCTCCTCACTACGGGGAAGGGCCCCACGAACTTGGGACCTAGTTTTCTGGATGGGCATGCTAATTTTAAATTCAGGGTGGATATCCAGGCTTGGTCTCCAGGTTTGAGGTCAAGCTCCCCTCTTCTCTTTTTATCATAAACCTCCTTGTTGTAACTCTGTGTCCTTGCCATAGTTTCTTGTAGTAGCTTGTTGTTGGACTCCAAAAATTTGAGGTGTTCCTGGGCGGCTGGTACCGGGCACTCCGGAAAATTGTTCGATAGAAATAGAGGGTGGAACCCGTAATTTGCAAAAAACGGGGATTGCTTAGTGGCTGAATGGACAGAGTTATTATAAGCAAACTCAGCAAGGGGAAGCAGCGGGACCCAGTCATCCTGGGAAAATGAGGAAAAGCAGCGCAGGTACTGCTCCAGCGTTTGATTGGTTCTTTCCGTCTGACCGTTCGTTTGAGGATGGTAAGCAGAGGAGAAAGACAGGTCAATCCTTAGTGACCCACACAGAGCTTTCCAGAACTTAGACGTGAATTGTGACCCCCGATCCGACGTGATATTTGCTGGTATGCCATGGAGCCTCACTATTTCCCTGATGAAGGTCTTCGCCGTCTCGGCGGCAGATGGTGTGCCCCTCATGGGCAGAAAGTGGGACATCTTGGATAGTCTATCCACTACCACAAAGATGGTAGTGCAACTTTCTGAGGGCGGTAGCTCCACAATAAAATCCATGGAGATCATCCTCCATGGTCTCTCCGGGACGGGGAGCGGCTTCAACAACCCCCACGCTCTGGTCTTGCTGCCCTTATTCTGGATGCAGGTAACGCACGCCTCCACATACTCCTTACAGTCCCTTCGCCATTGCGGCCACCAGAACGTGCGCTGGAGCAGATCGGAGGTCTTGTACACCCCGAAATGGCCAGCCAGCATATGGTCGTGGCAAGAGCTGAGGACCGAGGCCCGTGCTTCCTGGGGCACGAAGATCCTGTCCCCGAACCATAAGAGACCATCTCTGGCTAGTAGAGCGGTGTCAGGTGGGAGAGGAGCGCCAGTGGACGCTTGTCTAATCTGGGTAAGTAAGTCCCCCTGGAGTAGGAGGAAATTCCCTGAAGACAGGACAGTGTCTGGGGGCGAAAGGGCTTCAGGCTCGCTGTACATCCGTGACAACGCGTCAGGCTTGGTTTTCTTCGATCCGGGACGGTAAGTTATATGGAACTGGAATCTGGTAAAAAAAAGTGCCCACCTGGCCTGCCGCGGTCTCAGTCTTCTGGCGGCTTTCAGGTATTCCAAGTTCTTATGGTCAGTATAGATAAGAATCGGATGGGTTGCTCCTTCCAGGAGGTAGCGCCACTCCTCGAGTGCCGCCTTGATTGCCAACAACTCCCGATCGCCGACATCGTAGTTCCGTTCTGCCTCTGATAATTTACGTGAAAAAAAGGCGACCGGGTGCAAAAGGGCTTTGGGTCCCTGTCTCTGGGAGAGCACTGCCCCCACCGCTATTTCTGAGGCATCCACTTCCAGAATGTATGGCAGGGTGGAGTCGGGGTGTTTCAGGACTGAGGCAGAAACGAACAGGTTCTTCAGCGTGGTGAAGGCCGCCTGGGCTTCGGTGGACCACTGGAACTTTAGACCCTGTTTGGTTAACCTGGTTATGGGGGAAATGATGGTGGAGAATCCTCTTATAAATTTTCTATAAAAATTTGCGAAGCCCACAAACCGTTGCACTCCTTTCTTATCGGTGGGGGCTGGCCAATCTAGGATGGCTGAAACCTTCTGAGGGTCCATCTCAATGCCCTCCACGGAGATGATGAGGCCGAGGAAGGGGATACTCCGCTGTTCAAAGACACACTTTTCGGGCTTGGCATAAAGTCCATGGAGTCGTAGTCGTGTCAGTACGTTCTTGACGTGTTCTCGGTGCTCAGCTAGAGAGGAGGAAAAGATTAGAATGTCATCAAGATAAATAACAACAAATAGGTCGAGAAAGTCTCTGAAGATGTCATTCACGAAGTGTTGGAATGTGGCGGGGGCATTACACAGGCCGAAGGGCATAACTAGGTACTCAAAATGCCCGAAGCGTGTGCGGAAGGCAGTTTTCCACTCATCTCCACTCCGTATACGAACAAGGTTGTAGGCCCCGCGAAGGTCCAACTTGGAAAACACTGCTGCAGACCCCAGTCTCTGGAAAAGTTCTGGCACTAGGGGCAGAGGGTAACGGTTCTTAACCGTAATCTTGTTGAGAGCCCGGTAGTCCACGCATGGGCGTAATGAGTGGTCCTTTTTCTCCACAAAGAAGATCCCCGCTCCTGCAGGTGAGGTGGAAGGTCGGATGAACCCCTTCTGTAGGTTGTCGTCAAGGTAGGTCTTTAATGTCCCCAATTCCAGTTCAGATAAGGGGAAGATTCTCCCAAAAGGGATTTCTGCTCCTGGGAGGAGATCAATGGGACAGTCGTATGGCCTGTGTGGCGGGAGAGTCTCTGCACCCCTCTTGCTAAAGACGTCCAGGAAATGGTGATAAACTTCGGGTACCGCTTGACGGGTTTCGGCCTCAACCTCCAGGCACAGTAGGGAAGCAGGCGCCTCACCGGGTCCAGGTGAACAATGCTGATGACAGTAAGGAGAGGGGAACTCAATCTTCCCTAGGACCCAATCGATCTGCGGGTTATGGGCCCTCAACCAGGGCATGCCCAGTATGATGGGAAATAACGGGGACTTGATGACATCTAAGCACAGCAGTTCTTGGTGAATCCCGGCAATGGTAGCTGGTAGAGGAGAGGTCACGTGGGTTACTGGTCCAGATTTAAGAGCGGACCCGTCGGCCAGGTGTACAGAAAGTTCCTTTGCTCTTGGTCGTAGGGGGATGTGGTACCTGGAGGCAAAGGATAAGTCCAAGAAGCCACTGCATGCCCCAGAATCAATAATTGCGCTGGTTTGGATGTTCCCTTCGGGAAGCTGCAAGACAATGGGAACAGCCAGGTGAGACATAAGGTTAGGTGACACAGGAATACAGGCGGGAGAAATGGAGAAGCACTTACGGAGCTTTGCTGGGCAGGCTCGTACGAAATGTCCTGGTTCTCCGCAATACAAGCAAAGGTTGCCGACCCGGCGGCGTTGACGTTCCTCAGGGGTCAGAGAGGGGCGGAGCAAGCCCAGCTGCATGGGCTCCGGGGCATCGAACCTGGCGGTAGCGGAAGCTGGGGGAGCTGGATACGGAGGACTGGGCACACGGGGAAGCATCCAAATGGGACGGGAAGATCCGGCGGACCTCTCAGCACGTCGCTCCCGTAGCCGTCTGTCTATTTGGATGGACAGTTCCATGAGGGCCTCCAAAGTGTCTGGTATGCCCACACGGGCTAGTTCATCCTTTAGAGGATCTGAGAGACCCATGCGAAACTGGTGGCGTAATGCAGCATTATTCCAGTCTGTATCGGCGCTCCAGCGCCTGAATTCCGTCGCGTAATCTTCCACAGGCCTGCGTCCTTGCTGCAGAGTATGCAGGGCTGTCTCCGCGGTAGCGGTTAGCTGCGGGTCTTCATAAAGTAAGGACATGGCCTGGAAGAAGGTGTTTAAGGTATTCAGTGAGGGGTCCTTCTTTTCCAAGAGCCGATGGGCCCAGGACTGGGGTTCATCTGACAGCAGGGAGATAACAAACCCAACCTTGGTGGCTTCAAGGGAAAAAGTCCTTGGTTGTAAGGCAAAAAGGAGCTCGCAAGCATTGCGGAATGTCCTGAATTTGCTCCGGTTGCCGGAAAACTTCTCAGGCGGGGGAACCCGAGGTTCCGGTGGCAACATCACTACAGAGGGTGTAGCAGGAGTCCCAGGGGCAGCAGAAGCGGAAGCGGACAGGACTTGGACACGTTCCTCCAGGTTAGCGTAACCTTCCTGCAAATTCTTCACCGCCTGGGCAAGTCCTGCAAGGTGGCGGCAGAGATCTTCCATGGGCGAGACTCCCTGCGTGGGCTCGGACATGGCTGTCCGGTACTGTCACGTACCTAGGGATGGAGCCCAGAATGCAGGGAGCGGCCTCTCGTATGCCTCTGGCTCGTGAACCCCTGAAGGTGGGAACAGGGGCCCGCGAGTGCAGGGGTGCACAAGTGCCTGGCAGATGGCAGCTGTGGGCTTGACTGGAACCGTGCCAATGCGCGCCGACAAGCGCTGATTGGGTTTGAAGGAAGTTCTGTGGGCAGGCCCTCCCGGGTCACTGGGATGTCTTCCTTGACATCGCCTACTCCTCCTCACCAACAACTCTTCCCTACTTCCTGTTTTATGAGCTGTCTTCCTGGAGGCCCTTAACCCCCTGTGCGCTGATTGGGTTTGAAGGAAGTTCTGTGGGCAGGCCCTCCTGGGTCACTGGGATGTCTTCCTTGACAGATGAATCAAAAGCAAACAGCTCAATATCAATATTCAGTCCAGCCAGGACAATTGTATTCAGCTGAAAAATCTATTTTGATTCCCATCTGGACGTCTTTTTGATAAAATACCGCTCCCCCACTCCGGGTTCACCATCTCATCCCTCGAAATCCAGCCCCTTTCAGTGTCTCTGGAGGGAGCGCTGATCATTCCCGTGTAAAATCTTACAGAAATTCCCTAATCCCAGCCTTTAATTATCATTTCATTCCCCCCACATACAATGTCTGGAACCAACATTTACTGACATCAATAACTCCCCTTGTGGTACAGACTAAGGATGAGCTCCGGCGCATTCGCACAGCCCACGTGCAGAGCCCGCCAGGAAGTCGACACTGCGCTAATCACAGGCAGTGAGACATTGTCCTGATGTGCGGCTGCAGAGATCAGGAAATGTCTCACTGGGGGAGGATGTGGATGTGAGACGCCAGCGTAGGGGGAGGAGCCCGGAGACGGTGGTGGTACAAGCCGCATGGAGCGGTGTCAGGCCGGGAGATCCGGGAGAGCGGTGGTGTGAGCCCGCGTAGCTTCTTCCTATTCCGACGGTGGACACCTGCTGAGATACCCTCTGAGACCTCCTATCCCTGCTTCCTACTCCCACGCAGGCCATTTGTAGACCAGGCACGACGGGGAGAGAGACACGGCCCTCAGCTGTAGCAGCGTTGGATGTGCGGGAAGAGTGGCAGCTTCCCGCAGCATGTGAAGGAGACGCCAGATACCGACAGCCCCAAACCAGGATTCCTGGGGATGATGATGCACAGCCCCCCACATAACTGCACAGTGTAAACTGCCACACCAGAACAAGTTATCGCAGCGGTGGGCTCGGCCCCCCTTATCCTGCTTACCCTGCATGTCGTTAAATGATTAAGTAGCAAGATAAAGCCTCAAATATTTCTCCGGAGTCCCGCAGTTGATCAGTCGATCCGCCAGAGAACAGGTGACGGGGAGGGGAAAACTGACGGGCTTCCCTCCCTCAGGTATGAACTCCTAATTATCTTAAACATACCAAACGAACTGTCTTTTTGAAAAGCCTGATACCATTGTAAATGTTCCTCACACATCAGATACATCAGATTTTCAGACATGATATTGGACTAATAATATAAAGTTCATAACCATTGAAATAAGAATGGTTAGATGGTTGAAGAGAATTAATGGTCTGATGTATAAGTGATTTGAGGAATACTGTTATTTCAGCTGAAATGGAATATAGTATCAGATAAAATGAGTTAATAACAAGAAAAACAAATATACAATATACCTATACTCTTAAAGGAACCATAAGATATATTGAATGACGCTGTTTGGCTCTGGTTTACGGATTCAACAAATATTGCATGCAGGACATTTGATTTAAATGGCAAGGAATATGGGTCAAAAAGTGGTGACCCGCTCTTTTGTTTACTGTGCTTGGAAAATAAATGTGCAAGGGGCCTAATAGGAGAATCTTTTTCCGCCAGACAGTGGTTCTACAAGGGCCGGGGGCGTGGCTTGGCCATAGGAGAAGATGGCTGCCTAACTCTCTAGCTCCGTCAAACCTTAGCCTTCCATCAGCTCTCTGCGGGGAATTTAACTTCCATTTGCTCACCATACAATGGGAACGGCATCCAGGGGATCTTCTACCTCCAGATCACGATCCCCAAGGGAACAACGCAGTCGGGGAACCCAGAATATCCCAGACCTCTTCAGGACACTGAGAACCAATATGGCGACGTCCTCCTCAGTTCCCTCACAGACTCAGGACGGGATCGTATTGTCACCGAATACCGCACCCCCCACACAGATGGCGACAGCTCCACATCAACAACCCAGCCTCACAGATCTACATGCCGTAGCGGCAGACATCAAAGATACTCTCTTCGCCGCTATCAGTGACCTCCGTCACGAAATACAGGCAATAGCGGGAAGAGTTCAGGATGTGGAGAAGAAAGCCGCCATTCAACAGACCTCGATCACTAAGATTTCCCGCTCTGTAGACACTCACACCCTGCAACTTAGAGAAGTCCAGAGACACTTAGAAGAATTGGACAACAGGGGAAGACGTCACAACCTTCGGGTGAGAGGTCTCCCCGAAGGTGTAGAGACAGACCAGATACTCCCCACAGTGACGGCCCTGTTTAACCAGCTGCTCGGTAAACCCAGTGAGTCACCTATAAACATGGAGCACATTCACAGGGCTCTCAGACCGCGCGGGAAGGAAGCGGACCCCCCGAGAGATATCGTCTGCTGTTTATCTGACTACAAGCTTAAGGAAGAGATCCTTCGGCAGGCAAGACTTAGAAGACAACTAACATACGAAGAACATGTCATCCATATTTACCAGGACCTCTCCGCAATTACCCTCAGAAATAGAAGAGATCTGCGCCCACTGCTGGAAACCCTGAAGAACAATGGTATCACTTACCGCTGGAAATTCCCCTTCGGGCTATCTGCGACGAACCATGGACGCTCAGCATTGCTTAGAGTTCCCGAGGAACTTGAAGCCTTTTGTCATACCCTGGATATACCCTATGTACCACTGCCTAATTGGTACGCTGATTTCAGTATCTCCGATTCGCTATCCAGACGCAACAATGATGACCAGATGGAAACCCAAAACACCCATTTCAGGAGACATCGCTCTCCCTCTGTACCGAGAACAACCCATACATCATGGTCTCAACCCCAGATGCACAGCCCTACAGCTGCTCCTTTACCACGCAGAGCTCGCAGAGACCGCTGAGATGTGGGATTACATTTACAGTTCTTCGGTTCCATTTCTTTTCTATGCTCTCCGATTTATATCCTTTTGCCTATTCAACAATTTAACCCACAGAGATTAACGCTGACAACCCGTGGCATGTCCGTTGTACTGGCTGCCTGATACATTACACCTGTGCTGCCTGTTAATCTCCAGCATTCTCTACGCCGTGACTATGTTTATAGCTATACCCCTTCAGACGATCTGCTGTTATTTCCATGCTGTTCACCGGACTGCCTTCTCTTTTCCTTCTGACGAACAGGAACGGTTTTCTGCACATCATCCCCCGTCACTGGCAGAACTCCTATATCACTCGATCCAGCTTTAAGACGGAACCTACTACTCCTACTCTAATAGACTCCTCCAGAGACTCCTCCAGACTCTCTCCAACCTGTCTGCCTTGCCTTTCCTTCTTCACTACTCTCTCACCTAAGACGAGAACTGTCCTAACCAGGAGATAAAGGGTAAAAAAAAAAAAAAAAAAAAAAAAAACATAGAACTCTCTTAAGGAACTCTTTTTCATGCCCATTCCTAGTCTGCTTGAGACACTTTGCTCTAAGATTCTAATGAACTCTCCATACAGGTTTGAATCTGTTTTGCCTAATTTACTATTGTTTAGTTTCGTTCAAGCAGCTTATAAAACTTATGCAGTTCACTTTGACCAATGACCACCTTTAATTGTTAACCGGTCATATAGTTTTTAATGGCTAGAAACATACATTTTAGAATACCCTCATTATTGCTCGCTATGAATTGCTGATTTGTAATATTTAAGGGTTTCTGGGGCAGACACATTATCCAGCACCTTGCTCCCATACTATAAATATCCCAATTGATACTACCCATGCAAGGCCACTAGATTCTAAAATGGCTTCCTTCCCTCAATATGCCATCCAATGATAACTCATGTCCCTATACTACATTAAACTGTTCTCACCTTACAATTATTTTAATTGATATACCCTTACAATGTGTCTGCTCCACAAGATTATTAATTGCTCTCTTTTATTTCTATTTTATAGTTCCTTTTGTTCCTCACACAATGCCTTTCAGTCCTGGTACTTAATATAATTCTATTATTTACGATCTTCTCTGGTTGTCACACCAAAGCTAATTACTATACTGCCTTTACTCAGGGGTCACCATATGCTACAGGCCTTTTAACCTGCATTCTGCTAACCACTCTTAGGTCTTCATTGTATACTATTGATTAACATTCTCCCATACAGTAAACAACTCCACCACATACACATGGATAAATATACCAACGAACCACGAAGAGTTCTTCTATAATAATAAAAAAAAAAAAAAAAAGATATAATCGCCACATCTGGTCAGCAAAATCAAATTTTACTGTTCTGAGATGTACTATGTACAGTGATGATATTACACGTCCCTTCCCCCAAGCATATATAAAAGAAAAACTAAGTATAATCCCACGTACTTACTCATCTCCACGATTCCCAGCAGACATTCTCAACTCTACCACTACAGGCTACAGGTTTGTTGGTTACTCCATATTACCACTTCTCTTCGTCCAACTCGCTTCCCACAAAGTGGCTCTAGCTTAAGCTCTTTATCTATTTACAAACCGTTACTACCAAACGCCACTAACCTCCTCCGACTCGTATCTCACTCACTGGGACAGGTGAGCAGGATCTCCACTGTTGTCGGATTTCCCCCACCCCTCCGATTACTATCTTTAAATCCAGCTACCTTCCCTTTCCTCCCCTTCCTTACACAACCCCAACTCCTACAAACCACATCTGCCATTAAAGCATCTCCTTCACGCTACCTACTTAGGATACCCTCGTTCTCACCACAGCTCCTACAACATCTTTCGACTCGCACAAGCACAAAGCTAATAAACCACACTTACAATGGCTACAGGAACGTCCACGACCAACCTTGACCAACTTAAGATCATCTCATTAAACGTTAAGGGGCTTAATATTCCGGAAAAAAGGACACAATTACTCTTCGCCATGCAAAAGAGTAAGGCGGATGTTCTGTTTCTACAGGAAACTCATTTCCGTACCGGTTCAATCCCGAAACTACATAATCACTATTACCCCACAGCATATCATTCCACAAACACGGAATCAAAATCCAAAGGAGTTTCCATTTTAATTTCGAAGCACTGCCCCTTTCAGGTTACTAACACGACGCTCGACGACGAAGGCAGGTTCCTTTTCCTTAAAGGATCCTACAAAGGTAGAATACTTACCTTAGCAAATGTATATGCCCCGAACAATAACCAAGTCTCTTTCTTCCGCGACACCATTCAAAAACTGACAGATTTCCATGAAGGCACGTTAATCCTAGGGGGTGACTTCAATGTCCCCCTGAACCCTCTGCTTGACACGTCCACCGGAACCTCATCAATTCCCTACGCTGCTCTCAGAGCGATAAAAACTCAACTCCAAACCCTCCTACTCCACGACACCTGGCGCACCTTATACCCGGACTCGAAAGACTTTACATTCTATTCATTGCCACACAATAAATATTCAAGAATTGATTACCTCTTCATCACACAAAATGACCTTCCTATCCTTAAACACGCATCTATTGACCCAATGTTTATTTCAGATCATCACCCAATCTCTTTATCAATAACGTTCCCTGCCACTCACCCTCGCTCGTATTCCTGGAAATTAGACCCATCCCTTCTCACTGACCCAGCGGTCTCTATGGAAGTTGAAAATTGCATTACACAATATTTTGCGGAAAACAAAGCAACTGATACATCTCCTCTTACAAACTGGGAAGCACACAAATGTGTGGTAAGAGGAATCCTCATTTCAGCAGCTGCTAAACGGAAAAAAGCTACCCGGAAGTATTTCAATGAACTTACCGTCCACATTAGACATCTTGAAAACACACATAAACGCACTAGAGCACTGACCACTTTAAATACCCTGATCCAAGCCAGGAAAGAAATGCTTGAACTCCTAGGGAAACAAATTCGTCGCAAATACATCCTTACCCAAAAGACCTTTTACGAATTTGGCAACAAAACGGGACGATTATTAGCAAGAGCTCTCCACTCCAAAAAAGCTAAGAATACCATACACTCCCTTACAGACTCGCTAGGACGCAAAATAACTTCTACACCAGATATAGCCAATCTATTTGTAAACTATTACTCTAAACTGTATAATCTTTCTACGCCTTCTTCACCCCATAATCTATCTCAGAGACAACAGCTGATCAATGATTTTTTACGTCAATACAGCCCTACCCCTATCTCAGACTCTTCTTTTCAAACGCTTGATTCACCCCTAACTAAGGAAGAAGCTACTACGGCATTAAAACTAATGAAAACGGGTAAAAGTCCCGGACCCGACGGTCTGACTGTTGGATACTATAAAACATACGCACACTTACTAACCCCTATCTTCATCTCTTCTTTTGACACTTGCTCTTCTTACACCACTCCCCCTCGAGACCTGTTGACAGCTCATATCGCTGTCATTCCCAAACCAGGAAAAGACCCCACACTAGTCGCAAACTATAGACCTATTTCGCTCTTAAATGTCGATCTTAAATGGTATGCCAAAATATTAGCCAACCGACTCCTCCCTTTACTCCCAGATCTTATCCACCCAGACCAAGTAGGGTTTATCCCTGGTAGAGAAGCAAGGGATAATACTCTCAAAACACTTAACATACACCATTGGCTTACATCTCAACGACTTAAAGGCTCTCTCCTCTCCCTAGACGCAGAGAAGGCATTCGATAGAGTGGCCTGGGACTACATGACAGCAACACTAACAGCCTTAGGCTTTCCCACTCGTATGCTTAACTTTATCCTCATGCTATATTCCGCTCCCACGGCAAGAGTTCGAGTCAACGGCCACCTATCGAATGCCTTCTCCATCACAAATGGCACCCGTCAAGGATGTCCATTGTCCCCTCTGATCTTTGTTCTCACACTGGAACCACTCCTACGACATATTAGGGCAAACCCAGATATAAAAGGGATAGACGTCAAGGGCCGCACCTTTAAAACTGCCGCGTTTGCAGATGATATACTTCTATTCCTGTCAGAACCCTTGACGTCCATTCCAAACCTACTTAAAACTCTAACACACTTCAAAGCTCTATCTAACCTTCAAATCAACATTGCAAAGTCCAACGCCTTAAATATTTCTTTACCCACGGAGCACTACATGCAGAGCCTAAACAACTTTCCATTTAAATGGAGCAAAAGTCATCTTACATACCTAGGAATCAATATCCCCACTTCACTTACCAACCTATACTCTGCAAATTACCTACCCCTTTTACGTACTATTACCCGCGACCTTAAACAGTGGTCAGTGGGAGTCTTTTCCTGGTTTGGCAGAGCTGCCATAATAAAGATGAATATTCTGCCTAGAGTATTATACCTCTTTCAGACATTACCGATCAAACTCCCGAACACATTTTTCGCAACTTATCGCAAATTATGCACAGATTTTATTTGGGGCAAATTGAAACCCAGACTAAACTACGAGGGTCTCACTGCCCCCAAACTCAAAGGTGGTCTAGGCATACCTGATGTCAAAAAATATTATTTAGCTTGCCACTTAACAAGAATTATCGACTGGAACATCCACTCCACCACTAAAGACTGGGTCCAATTGGAAAACTCTATAGCTCCTATTCCTGTGGCCCAAACCCCATGGCTACAACCAAAACATATCCCACCCATATATACATCACATCCTATCATATCCCCGACGCTCCATGCTTTTCAACATACCTGCTACAAATACCGAATCTCATCACCTCTAGGACCTATGACTCCACTCAGACTGAATCCTGACTTTACACCAGGAATGCACTCTTCCTTCCTAAATGAACTATGGCCACACACAAATGTTACTGCCAATCACTTCTTTGAAAACAACCGCCTGATTCCGTATTCAGAGCTAAAGACTAACATAAATGCTGCTAGGTTCCCATTTTGGACATATGTTCAAATTCGACATTTTCTAAATACCAAACCTAGTAACACGGACTGGTCCAGGCAACTGACTCCTTTTGAAGAAATGTGTATTAAAAACGAACCGCAGAGACACCTTATATCATTCACTTACAACCTACTATTACCCTGCCAACACCTGACGAATCACCGAATCAACAGTAACTGGCATAAGGATCTCTCCGTTGACCTATCTGACAGAGATTGGGAGAACATTTACACAATTGTCCACAAGGGTTCCCTAAACGTTTATGCCCAAGAAAACGCTTTTAAACTGCTCTCAAGGTGGTATAGAACACCTATCTTATTACATCGAATCTACCCAACTACCTCCCCATTGTGTTGGAGATGTGAAAAAGATACTGGATCATTGTTGCATATATGGTGGTCCTGCCCCAAAATCCAGCCATACTGGACAGAGGTACATAGACTTACCCAACAAATTTCCACCCACACCCTGGCATACTCCCCTACACAACTTCTATTACACCTTTCGACCCCACCTCTAAAATCATACCTGAGATCTTTACCCATGCATATGCTCATGGCTGCAAACATGTGTGTTCCTGCCAAATGGAAGTCCACGGAACCTCCCTCCTTAAAAGACTGGTTCCGACGTATTAACAAAACTTCAGAAATGGAGGAATTAATCCACCAAGCTAGAGACACACCTTACAAATTCACTCAAACATGGTCATGTTGGTTGCACTATCGTACAACTGATGAATATTCTAGAATCCTCTCTTGATCAACTAATAGGAGCTGTGGTGACACAAATCAATACCGCCCTATACCTAACCCGAGCTGAGTCCAATCTTCCCTTCGTTACCCCATTTTACATTTATAAAAGCGGAGGATATATACCTTTTCTCCTAGATGCTCCAACTACATACCTTCGATACCATTACCCCCTTCCAACCAATGTTTTGATACATATTTTATCTTCAGCTTACGCTTGTGCTTTATTACTACCGACTACCTACGTGTATACTGAATTAGTTTAAATCACCCCACTACTAACTATATAGACTCCATCTCCTTCAACGGATATATCAACGGATATATTAATACTGATTCTTATTTGTACATGTTTCGAATATCTCTATGTACTAACGTACTTTTTCTTCTGTATAATCTAACAACACTTCCTGCTGTTACTATACTGAACTCTACCTTGCAACTGTTGTTCTATTGATGGATATTGCATCTCGCGGCTGCGTCCGCGGCTGTTTTGTTATTATACCTCAATAAAACTGTTTTGAAAGATAAAAAAAAAAAAAAAATAAAACTGTTTTGAAAAAAAAAAATTTTGGGGGAGGAATGGCTAAGGTTCTCATCTACATCAGATAAAAATGAAGGGGAGGTCACAAAGGGGAACAGAGCCAAAGACTCCCAAAGACAGCCTCAACACAAGTACTATACAGAAATATCTTAAAGACATAAGCTTAAAAAGTCCTGAGATGGAAAAGAAACAACAAAGGGCAAAAGAAAAGAAAAGAGAGCTGGAAAAACAGAGAGCAGAGCAGGCCGAGGGCCTCAGACTAGAAGCAGACCCAGAAAGATCCGGGGATTCTGGACCTACCATGTCGCAAAGAGACTTTTCACAAATTCCAACTAAAATCGAAATGGCGGAAATGTTCGCCAAACTCGAAAGTTCAATTAAAACTGAAATTACAAACATTAGAACGGACATGGGATATTTGCTGAAAAGATGGCGACTGAACAAGCTAAAGATGTATTAGAGCTTAGAAAGCAAATGGAAAAAATGCAAATTAATCAAAGGGACATGACCTATAAAATGGAAAGCCTGGAGGACCAGAGTAGAAGACAATATCTTAGGATCAGGGCTCTCCCGAACAGAAAGGGGAAGATCTAGACCTAAAAATTAAAAGTATTCTCAAGCCATTATTAGAAAAACCGGAGGGAAAGGATCTGAAAATTGACCGGGTTCACCGCATTAGAAAACCCATTGGGGTAAGAGAGGAAGTACCCAGAGACGTACTGATTAGGTTTCACTCCTACGAGGAGAAATCCCAAATATGGAATAAGCTTCGAGGAAACCCCCCTCTGAAATATGAAACAGTCGAGCTGCAGGTTTTCTCTGACCTTTCTGCCGGGACTTTGGCAAGGAGAAGACAGATGCGACCTTTTTCCTACGGACTTCAAATATTAAATACAGTTGGGGATTCCCCGCAGCCTTGATTGTTGTTAAATCAGGGAGAATAGTATGGTTGAAGTTCCTTGATGAGATGCAGAACTTTTGCCAGGACTTGGGGATCCCTATTCCTAATATTCCTGGTCTTCCAGAAGTAACTTGAAAAATCTAAGTGGATCTGTTTATAGGGGGAGTGTGGGGGGATGTGTGTTTTTTTTTTTCCTGCATCAAGTATTATGGTGGATGTGTAGAGGAGTTATCGGGTGTAGGGCTGGTTTCGAGGGCAGGGAGTACTTGGAGACTCTCGAGGGTTCTACATGGGCTTGGCTGGCTCTCCCCTCCTCCCCCCCTAAGTTAACGGGAGGAGGGGAGAGATCCAGCCTAGGAGGGGAGAGATCTAGCCTATGACCACCAGGTATGGAGTTCCACCCTTAAAGGCACAGTGGACAGGGGAGATCTCTACGGGATGCCCCACTGTTCACAGAGGGTCAGAAATCGACCAGGGGGTGGGGGGGAGGGGGGAGGAGGATAGAGTGCTTTGGGGGGGGGGGGGGGGCAAGAGACTGTCCCTGCCTTGCAAGAACGAATAATTGTATATGAGTTTGACGGGTCCTGTTGCTGCATAAATCCATGGATGAAACATGGAAGGTAGAGACTTAAAGTTGATCACGTATAATGTAAAAGGTTTAAACTCCCAGATGAAGAAATATAAGATCCTCAAGGAGTTACAGAAGTATCAGGTAGAAATTGCCTTCTTACAGGAGACCCATATAAATCACGAGAGTAATATTAAGATTTTCTCCCATGAATATCCGGTGTGGTATTACAGCGATTCCCCAACAAGAGGAGCCAAGGGGGTGGCAATTGGATTTGCGAAAAACATCAAATTTAACCTTCTAGAGAGATTGGTAGATGACGAGGGTAGGTTTTTATTTTTAAAAGGAAAAATAGGAGAAAATTTACTCACTTTGGTAAACATATATGGCCCTAATAAAAATCCGATTGGGTTCCTCTCCCAGGTTTTGCGTCGCCTGGCAGACTTCCGGACAGGGGAGGTTGTTTAAGCCGGCGGTGACTTGAACTTTGGATGGGATCCCAATATGGACTCTACATCTAGGGTATGGAGCCAGAGTTTCCGGCAATTAAAAAAAATAAAACTAAAATGGCATCAAAACCATTTGATCGATGTCTGGAGGGTCCAACATCCGAAAGTTAAGGACTATACGTTCTTCTCCCCGGTACATGGTACGCATTCGCGTCTGGATTATTTTTTAGTAGAGCATAAAATGCTGGAACAGATAGTAGCATCTAAGATTGAGATAACAACTCTTTCAGATCACGCCCCTGTGTCGATGACTTTGAGTCTTCCAGGGATTCAAAGGCGACCATATACATGGTGTTTGAATGATGGTCTGCTAGCTGAAGATACTATAGAGCAAACTATAAGAAGCGAAATAGAATTCTTTTTTGAAGTCAACGACACAGGGGAGACATCAGATGCTTCACTATGGGAAGCGCAAAAAGCGTATATTAGAGGGATTTTTGTCTCAATTGGAGAGGGTAAAAAAAAGAGCAACGGGAGTATGTGTCTCAGCTTACAGAAGAAATACATATATTAGAACAGGAGCATAGGGGTGGTAGTTCACAAAGTCAGACTATTTTTCATAGATTGCTAAACAAAAGGGAAGAACTAAAAATGGTTATAGATAAGGATGCGAGTAAGTGGTTTCATAAATTAGCGAAAGAGAGACAGCTTTGGGGAAACAAAACTAGTAAACACTTAGCTAGAATGCTTAAAAAAAAGAGGGAAAATAACTTCATTGAAAAAATAAAAAACACAGCAGGATCAATGGTAACTATTACTAAAGACATTGCCAGCGAGTTCAAGACCTATTATGAAGCTCTATATGATGTAAAATGTAAAGGGCAGTGTACACAATCTGAAGCGGAAGAATGCCGGGACTTTGTTGTGAATAGCTTCGTACCCTCATTATCACCTGATGACAGTTTGGATATGGACAGATATATAACTGAAGAGGAAATTTACGAGCCCCTAAAGAGTACTCCTATGGGGAAAAGTCTGGGACCTGATGGGTTTACCGTGACTTATTTCAGAAGATACAAAGATCTACTTGTCCCTAGACTATGCCAATATTGGAACCAATTGGGGGTGGGCAGCTTAATGGGAAAAGAGGCCTTGATGGCCTCTATAACCTTGATCCTCAAAGAGGGTAAGGATAAAACGTTATGTTCCAGTTACCGTCCCATAGCCCTTCTGAATGTGGATACGAAGCTGTTCGTGAAGATCCTGGCCAATAGAATAAAGCTAAAGATGCCCGAACTAGTTCACCCCGATCAGGTGGGATTTATCCCTGGACGAGAGGGAAGAGACAATGGGATCAGAGCTCTGCTGTTGCTCCAGGCTAGTAAGTTAGAGGAGGTCCCCAGTCTATTCCTGTCAATGGATGTTGAAAAGGCCTTCGACAGGATAGACTGGGGACATATGTTTACAACATTGGAGGTTATGGGGGTTGGACCTAGAATGATTGGTTGGATAAAGGTTCTATATGATCATCCGCAGGCTAGGGTTAAGGGGAATGGCCTGCTTTCGCTCCCTTTTGAAATGAAAAATGGTACACGTCAAGGATGCCCCTTGTCTCCTCTCCTGTTTGTGTTATCTTTGGAACCTTTATTATCAACTATACGAAACTCTCCCGATATAAGAGGGATAGTGATTGGAGAAGAGGAGCACAAGTTAGCGGCTTTTGCCGATGATGTGCTTTTTTTCATAGCGAACCCTAGGATCTCTCTACCAAATCTTCTGAGAGTATTAAAAACATATGGCCACACTTCAAATTTTAAGATTAATCTAACTAAGTCAGAAATTCTTAATATCAATATTGCGAAAATGGAAGCGGGTCGACTAGCTAAAGAGTTTAATTTCCCCTGGAGGGAGAACATCAAATACTTAGGAGTGAGGTTGGCGGAAACTCTAAGGAAAACGTACTTGATAAATTATCTCCCCTTACTAGATGAGATTAAAAATGAAACAAAGAAGATGTCATTGTGCCCTCTGTCTTGGATGGGGAGAATTAATGCCGTTAAAATTAGAGGTCGACCGATATGGGTTTTTCTCTGGCCGATGCCGATATTTAGAAATCACGGCGGCCGATGGCCGATATATGATGCCGATTTTTTTTTTTGTGGCGATTCCCCCCCCCCCCCCTCCATCTCAAAAAATCTAAAATTTCACACTATGGCGTTTTTCAGGTGCTTTTGGGCTAAAAATAGCGCCTGTAAAGTGCCTGCAAAATGGCTCCCCTGCAGTCTCGAGTGCTTTCACACTGAGGAGATGCGCTGGCAGGATGTTAAAAAAAAAGTCCTATGGAGCGGTGTACAACACTACTCCTGCCCATTGAAATTAATGGGCACTGCTGTTAAAGCGCCTGCAAAGCGATTCGGCAGCGTCGCCAGATGGGTGCATTTAACCACTTCCTCGGACGCTAGCTGGGTTATAATCGCCCCGCTAGCAGCCGAATAGCACCGCTAAAATGACAGTAAAGCATCGCTAAAACTAGCAGCGTTTTACCGTCAATGCCTGCCTGCTCCAGTGTGAAAGCAGCCTTAATTAATAAGTGATTCAGAAAAATTCTTACATTTTATTAAACAAAACAAAACCTCCAATCAGTTCACTTATATGTATAATTTAGATAACTAAAAAAAAAAAAAAAATATATTAAATACACAAAAACAGGTAATCAAAACTTTGACGAAAAAAATGGGCTAACTTTGCTGTTTTTTAGTGTATTTTTTTTTTTAATCATTAGTGTATTTTTTCCCAAAAAATTGCGTTTCAATGACCGCTGCGCAAATACCGTGTGACATAAAATATTGCAACAACCGCTATTTTATTCCCTAGGGTCTCTGCTAAAAAAATATATATAATTTTTGGGGGTTCTAAGTGATTTTCTAGCAGAAAATACAGGATTTTTACTTGTAAGCAACAAGTGTCAAAAAAGATTTAGGCTTTAAATGGTTAAACTGGGAACTTCTCCACACGGCCTTGAGTTCATTGATAAGAAACATTTGTATCATTTTCTCACACTTGGCAGTCCAGACAAGTCACAAGACGCTTCAGGGAAAACTTCAGGCAACTTCCATTAACTTCTATCAGAAGTCATTTGCAAGTCCCGCTGAAGTTTTAAAACCGGCCTTTTTTAGCAGCAGAATCGGCCGATGCCGATTAATTAAAAAACAGCAAATATCGGCCGATATATCGGTCGACCTCTAGTTAAAATGATTATAGCCCCAAAAGTGAACTACAAATTTCAGATGCTTCCATTATCGGTGCCCCAAGTTTTTTTTAAAACTTTAAAAGGCATTATTTCAAGGTTCATATGGTCCAATAAGAAGCCACGTATAGCCGCTAAGGTTTTGTGTAGGGAGAAGAAACAGGGTGGGCTCGCGCTGCCAGACTTTGAGAAATATTTTAGTGCAGTTGTACTGTCCCGGGTGACGGAATGCACAAAAGAGGGTAGTAATAAGAGATGGTTAAACATAGAGAATTCACTAAGTAATAGACACTTGGGGCACGACATTTGGAATCCACCAAAATTTAGGATATTGGGGGGGAGAGCACATGAAATTACACAGGTCACATTAAAGGTTTGGGATAGGTTATGTAGGGGAAAAAAATGGGAATATAATTCCCCTTTAATATATTTAAAAAACAATATTTTTTTTGAACCAGGAAGAAGGATTAAAAAAGGAGATGCACGTTTGAGAGATATTATTAAATCAGGAAAAATAAGCACAATGCACGAGTTAAGCAAAGACGTAGAGCTAATCAGGGCCGATCCGTCCCGGGGTGCACGGGGTGCAGTGCACCCAGGCGCCACAGAGGTGGGGGCGCTGGAGCGACAGAGTGCTCCGCTCCCTCCTCCTCTCCTTGTCCGTAGGCGGCGCGGCTCTCACCGCCTGTCACAGCCGCGGCCGCGGGAGCGGCCGCGCAGTGACGCCACGGGGGGGGGGCGGGGGGGCGCCCCCCGCTCCGTGGCCGAGCCCGACTTGTTTAGAACAGAGCGTGTGTGATGCTGGTGGGCAGGAGGCGAAAGTTAAACACAGGAGGAGTCCTGTGTTTAACTTCCACCTTCTGCCCACCAGCACAAGCATCACACACGCTCTGTTCTCCACCCGGGCGGCGCGGCTGCACACTGTCCTCTCCAGCTGCCGCCCGGGTGGTTTTAATTAGCCTAGTGGTGGGGGGTGGTTTGTCTAGGGGGGGTCTATACCAATGTGGGGGGAGTGGTTCGTCCTGGGGGGGGTCTATACTAATGTGGGGGGGGGGGTGGTCCTGGGGGGTCTATACTAATGTGGGGGGGTTTGTCCTGGGGGGGTCTATACTAATGTGGGGGGGGGGGGGGTTGTCCTGGGGGGGTCTATACTAATGTGGGGGGGGGGGTGGTTTGTCCTGGGGGGTCTATACTAATGTGGGGGGGTTTGTCCTAGGGGGTCTATTAATGTGGGGGGGTTTGTCCTGGGGGGTCTATACTAATGTGGGGGGTTTGTCCTGGGGGGGGGGTCTATACCAATGTGGGGTGGGGGGGTTTGTCCTGGGGGGTCTATTAATGTGGGGGGGGGTTTGTCCTGGGGGGTCTATACTAATGTGGGGGGGTTTGTCCTGGGGGGTCTATACCAATGTGGGGTGGGGGGGTTTGTCCTAGGGGGGTCTATACTAATGTGGGGGGGTTTGTCCTGGGGGGTCTATACTAATGTGGGGGGGTTTGTCCTGGGGGGTCTATACCAATGTGGGGGGGGGGGTTTGTTCTGGGGGGTCTATACTAATGTGGGGGGGTGGTTTGTCCTGGGGGGGTCTATACCAATGTGGGGGGGGGTTGGTTTGTCCTGGGGGGGTCTATACTAATGTGGGGGGGGGGTTTGTCCTGGGGGGTCTATACTAATGTGGGGGGGGTTGTCCTGGGGGGTCTATACTAATGTGGGGGGGGTTGTCCTGGGGGGTCTATACTAATGTGGGGGGGTGGTTGGTCCTGGGGGGGTCTATACTAATGTGGGGGGGGTGGGTTTGTCCTGGGGGGGTCTATACTAATGTGGGGGGGGTGTTTCGTCCTAGGGGGTCTACTAATGTGGGGGGTTTGTCCTGGTTGGGTCTATACTAATGTGGGGGGGTTTGTCCTGGGGGGGGTCTATACTAATGTGGGGGGTGGTTTGTCCTGGGGGGTCTATATTAATGTAGGGGTGGTTTATCCTGGGGGGTCTATATTAATGTAGGGGGGGGTTGTCCTGGGGGGTCTATACTAATGTATGGGGGTTGGTTTGTCCTGGGGGGGTCTATACTAATGGGGGGGTTCGTCCTGGGGGGGTCTATACTAATGTGGGGGGGTTTGTCCTGGGGGGGGGGGGGTCTATACTAATGTGGGGGGGGTTCGTCCTGGGGGGTCTATACTAATGTGGGGGGGGTGGTTTGTCCTGAGGGGGTGTCTATACTAATGTGGGGGGGGGTGGTTTGTCCTGGGGGGGTCTATACTAATGTGGGTGGCGGGCTGGTTTGTCCTGGGGGGTTTATACTAATGTAGGGGGGGTTTGTCCTGGGGGGTCTATATTAATGTAGGGGGGGTTGTCCTGGGGGGGTCTATACTAATGTGGGGGGGTGGTTTGTCCTGGGGGTCTATACTAATGTGGGGGGGGTTTGGCCTGGGGGGTCTATACTAATGTGGGGGGGGTGGTTGTCCTGGGGGGGTCTATACTAATGTGGGGGGGGGGGTGGTTCGTCCTGGGGGGGTCTATACTAATGTGGAGGGGTGGTTTGTCCTGAGGGGGTCTATACTAATGTGGGGGGGTGGTTTGTCTAGGGGGGTCTATACTAATGTGGGGGGGGGTTGTCCTGGGGGGGGTCTATACTAATGTGGGGGGGGTTTGTCCTGGGGGGTCTATACTAATGTGGGGGGGGGGGGGTTGTCCTGGGGGGTCTATACTAATGTGGGGGGGTGGTTTGTCCTGGGGGGGTCTATACTAATGTGGGGGGGTTTGTCCTAGGGGGCCTATTAATGTGGGGGGGTTTGTCCTGGGGGGTCTATACTAATGTGGGGGGGGTTGTCCTGGGGGGTCTATACCAATGTGGGGTGGGGGGGTTTGTCCTGGGGGGTCTATACTAATGTGGGGGGTGGTTTGTCCTGGGGGGTCTATACCAATGTGGGGGGGGTGGTTTGTCCTGGGGGGGTCTATACTAATGTGGGGGGGGGGGGGGGGTTGGTTGTCCTGGGGGGTCTATACTAATGTGGGGGGGGGGTTGTCCTGGGGGGGGTCTATACTAATGTGGGGGGGTGGTTTGTCCTGGGGGGTCTATACTAATGTGGGGGGGGGGGGGTTGTCCTGGGGGGTCTATACTAATGTGGGGGGGTGGTTTGTCCTGGGGGGGTCTATACTAATGTGGGGGGGGGTGGTTTGTCCTGGGGGGTCTATACTAATGTGGGGGGGGTTCGTCCTAGGGCAGTGATGGCGAACCTTGGCACCCCAGATGTTTTGGAACTACATTTCCCATGATGCTCATGAACTCTGCAGTGTAGGTGAGCATCATGGGAAATGTAGTTCCAAAACATCTGGGGTGCCAAGGTTTCGCCATCACTGTCCTAGGGGGTCTACTAATGTGGGGGGTTTGTCCTGGGGGGTCTATACTAATGTGGGGGGGTTTGTCCTGGGGGGGGTCTATACTAATGTGGGGGGGGGGTTTGTCCTGGGGGGGTCTATACCAATGTGGGGGGGGTGGTTTGTCCTGGGGGGTCTATATTAATGTAGGGGTGGTTTGTCCTGGGGGGTCTATACTAATGGAGGGGGTGGTTTGTCCTGGGGGGGTCTATACTAATGGAGGGGGTGGTTTGTCCTGGGGGTCTGTACTAATGGAGCGGGTGGTTTGTTCTGGGGGGGGGTCTGTACTAATGGAGGGGGGGTGGTTTGTTCTGGGGGTTTGTACTAATGTAGGGGGGGAAAGGTTTGTCCTGAGGGGGGGGTCTATACTGATAAAGGGGGGTGTTTTGTCCTGGGGGTCTATACTGATGGGGGGTCTGTCCTGAGGGAGGTATTTATACTTAGTGAAGGGTCTGCACTGACGGAGGGGGGGTCTATACTTAATGGAGGGGGGGGGTCTGTACTGAGGGACGACTATAGTTGGAGGAGGGGGTGATACCATGTTTTACTGCACCAGGTGACACCAACCCTAGTGACGCCACTGCAGCTGCGGGCTCTTATTTCCCCTCTCCCTCTCCTCCTCGTGCGCTGCTGTACTAATGGGGGGCGCACTATGTTTCTTCCCCCGCCTTCATAACGGCCAGGGAAGAAAAAACAAAATAGCAAAGAAAAGGATTGTGGGACATGTGGTCCCAAGGACTGGCCCCACTGTAACACGGAAACTGCAGCCCACACAGCATGCTCAGCTGAATGGGAGAGAGAAAGCCAGGAGCCCGGGGAAGCTTTCAGGGAAGGGCACCCAGGACTCCAGAGGGAGAGGGCAGTGCTGAGAGAACACCATCAGAGAGAGAAAAAGCCACACAGCCTGGCGCCATCCCTGGTGGAGAAAGGAATGGAGTCATTGCAGGAATACAGATCTGGGCTCTACCCAGCGGAGTCGCCACGGGCAATTCAGAGTGAGCCGACTCCTGATCAGAGGAACCGTTGTTGCTGTATCGCTGGGTCAGGTGAGAGGGCCGATCGGCCATTATTTACTACCATCTCTTGTAACATGTCTGCAGTCTCTGACCATCTCCTGTATTGTGTGCAGCCTGACCGTCTCCTGTACTATGATTGCAGTCTCTGACCGTCTCTAGTATCATGTCTACAGTCTCTGACCGTCTCTAGTATCATGTCTACAGTCTCTGACCGTCTCCTGTACTATGATTGCAGTCTCTGACCGTCTCTAGTATCATGTCTACAGTCTCTGACCATCTCCTGTACTATGTCTGGGGGCTCTTTCTAATAGACTCTCTAACAGAAGCCCCCTCTGTGTGCATCAGAGAGACTCCCCTCCAGGTCTCATTAGTGTACACTCTTCCTGTATTTTATTTATTGGTAAAAGATCATGGGAGGATCCCAGGGTAACGAGGACTTCTTACGGGAACATCTCTGTGTTGAAGTCGTTGTCATAGAAACATTTGTAAAGGGGAGGAGTTGGTAAGATGACCACGCCCACGTGGGGGCGCCAGAAATATTTCTGCACCCAGGCGTCTGTGACCCTAGGATCGGCCCTGGAGCTAATGTCGACTGACGCCTGGAGGTATACTCAATTGAAACATTTTGTAGGAGGGCTGCCGCAGCCGGTTCGAGGCGAAGATGATTATACTGAAATGGAAAGAATCTGTATGCGCCCCTCCACCAGAAATAATATCTCACGTATATATAAAATGCTGATCTGTGAAGATTTCACAGGAGTACCTCCATGCGTCAAAAGATGGGAGGAGGAACTTGGGGTTCCTTGTAGTATAAGTAGAAGCAATAAAATGTTTAAGTTTATACACGGAGCTGCGCTAGACATTAAAACTATAGAAACAAACTATAAATGTCTTTCCGGTTGGTACCTGACTCCTGTTAAAATGAGTAGATACCAAAAGGACAAATCCCCCGAATGCTGGCGAGGTTGTGGATCTTCTGGCACTATGGCTCATAGATGGTGGGAATGCCCCATCATTAAAAAATATTGGCAACAAATCCTTGACCTAATTAAAAATATTACAAAAAAAAACTATCCCAGAAGACCCTTGGATGGTATTGTTCCACGGGACGGATGTTTCCATGAGACAATACAAGGCATCCTTAATCCCCATTTTTCTTAATGAAGCTAAAAATCTGATCCCAAAGAAGTGGATGGAAAGGGAGAGTCCGCGGATAGGGGAATGGATTGCCCGAATAAATTTACATCAAATAATGGAAAGAGTAGAACTCTATAAGGAAGATAATGCCAATGAAGGAACGGGAGATGGAAAGTGGCATGGTTGGGAGGAGTTTAAAAAATCATGGAGATATGTAGAAGAGATAATTGGATAAGAAGGAGGGATTGCGTTCCCCCAAGGGGTTAATGAGGGATAGAAAATATTGTTATGCGTGAGAAAATGGACCTTGAGTATAGGATCCTATTGGATTAACTTGCAAGGCAGGGGTGGGAGGAGGGGGGATATGGGGGGAGTAAAATGTAATAAAGGTTTGAGGTAATGAAATGTATGTCATTTTGAAAATTTTGAAATAAATAAAGAATAAAAAAAAAAAAAGGAAATGTCTCACTGCCTGTGAGTAGCGCAGCGCAGTGCCGACTTCCTGGCGGGCTCTGCACGTGGGCTGTGCGAACACGCGGAGCTCATCCTTAGTACAGACCATAAATTCCCTCATTGTAATATACAGGGTTATTCTACATTTCCACACTATATATGCAGGGCCGTTTTTAAGGCAGGGCAAAAGGGGGCAGCTGCCCTGGGCCCTGTCATTGTTGTGGGGCCCAAAGCAGCGGCCTCATACTTGCCAACTATCCTGGTTTAAATTCCCTTGTCCCTTGAGGTTTTAGTCCTGTGCTGTGTCCCAATATCTCAGTGTGAAGTGCTGCTACTAATGCTGCCCAGCTCTGCCCTATTGTTGTGTATAGATGACTCACCTGCAGACCCTGTGTTTACATGTAAATTACCGGAATTCATATGTAAATAGCGGTGGCCAGCGGCATTGATATGTATATCATGCCCCCCTGAGGTCATATCCACAGTAATCTCTAGCAACCAATCAACAAGTAGAAATCATGTGCTGTAACCTCTAGCAACTAATCAGTGAGCCGTAATGTGCACTGTAACCTCTAACAACCAGTCAGTGAGTGGTAATGATACACTGTAACCTCTGGCAACCAATCGCAATAGCTGCCTGATCTGATTCAGTAAACTGATTTGGAGTCTAGCTGCTACTTATTGTATGTCTCAGAGCAGGTAGAGAGTGAAACTGCATGGAGGGGGCCCCAAGAAAAGTTTTGCCCAGGGTCCAATCAATATTAAAGACGGCCCTGTATATATGTGTGTATCCTCATCTGCTGGAGATAAAAGTGACTATGGAGGAAGAGGATGGACATGACGGGGGGTTACTGGGTGTAAATAGAAAATACTATCGTATTACCTCCTCTGCTGCTTCTTTATTCCTGTAACGTCTCCTATTTCCTATAACGTGGAACTTCCTGTATGTACCTGACATCACTTCCTGTCTGTATTCCATAGAAAGGTCCTGTCTGGATTTGAGTGAGATCACCACCTTGTGGAGTTTAGAGGAACTGCAGCCCCAAGAAATGTCTCATAGTAACCATTCCTTTAACCACCTCAATATTGGACACTTTCAACCCCCTTTCATGCAACATTGTACCCATATAACAGTTTAATCATTTTTTTCACACAAATAGAGCTTTCTTTTGGTGGTATTTAATCACTGCTGGGTTGTTTATTTTTTGAGCTACAAATTAAAAAACACTGAACATTTTTCTTAGTTTCTGTTATACATTTTTTGTTTATAAATTTGATTGAAATTTGCAAATTACAAAAGGCAGAGGTGACAAGACACCTCAACAGACATTGGGTAGCAGATAGCAGATACAAGGAATGAGAATATATTTGAAAACCACAACTGATTTAGGCAACAACCGATAGGAAAGTAGGGTATCAAACGTTGCTAAGATCAAGGAGACGTGGATGGATGAGAGGACAGAAGAAGGGTGATAGACCTCACAAAAAGCAGTGCATCTCCTGACCCTAAGATAAGGCTAGTGGTTGGAATGAAGAATATAGCTAGATCTAGTTACTAGAATTCTCAGAACGTTGCAGAAGTTGATCATAACAAAATGAAGTGAGTAAAGCCAGCGCTTCTGAGTCTGAAAAGGTGGAATCGATAAATACTCGCCATCTGGAAGTAAAACTTATTGCACATTTCCAGGTCAAGCTTTTCACGCTAGAACAAAGTTTTTAATTTCTTTTTTTGAGAATGGCCCTTCGTGCCACTAGCAGGCAAATTGTGATCCAGTGTCAGTCAGTGATTCTCTGCTGTGATGATGGCGGCTTGTGTGTATAAGAGCTATCATACCCAAAAAGGAATAAAAAGTGGTAATTCGGGATATGCCGTTGGGTGACTCCGTAGATAAAGGTAATCACCTGGTTCCAAAAGTTTGAAAGAGGTGGGAAGAGCCAAAAACGGTGTGTGCTAGGTATGGCCTTGCTTGGCCGCAGAGTGGACTAATGGTGAATTTGGGGTTGGATTTTTGATTTGAGGAATAAAACAAAGGCTCTATGGATGAGTTTAAGCTGAGTCTTTTGCCAGACTTCATCGGGTATTAAAGGAGAAGTTCTATCGCACCCGCTTAGCTATTTATTTATTAAAACGCTTAACCTACGCAGTCTTACCCAAAGGCCTTTATGCGCGAAAACAAAAAGGACATTGACATTAAAAGATCTTAAGAGAACCAACAAGCCAGCATAGCAAGATACAGTGTCAGCATAGACATGGAATGGGAGATTGTGACGGCGAACAGGGTTGCCACCTTTTCTTTAAGCCAAACCCGAACACTTTAGCGGCGCACAGCATTTTTCTTTTGTAGAATAAACTATACATACTGTATATTTTGTGATGAAACAAACTTTATAAACACTATTTCTGCATTGGAAGACTACCTGTGTATAAAAAATATTATTACCTATAAGAAATAAAATATATTGCATGTAATGAGTAAAAAGTAGAGATTTAGTAAGTAGGGTTGAGTGAACCCGAACTGTAATGTTCGGGTTCGTACCAGACTTTTGGCTTTTTGGGTCCCGGGCCCGAACAATGCAGGGCAGCCAATCAACATTTGTTTAACTGGTGTGCCCTTAGAAGCCATCACAGCCATACCTACTAATGGCATGGCTGTGATTGGCCAGTGCAGCATGTGACCCAGCCTCTATATAAGCTAGAGGCACACAGCACAGCACGTCACTCTGCTTTAGACAGTGTAGGGAAAGGTTCCTGGCTGCTGTTGCTGTGAGGGAGAGAATTACATGATAGGAGTCCTGATTCTGAAATCTATTCTAATTAGTCAGCGATCTACATAGATTTAGTTGTGTGGGTGCAGTGCACAAGATTTTTACACTGCACTGAGAGAAAAGATAGAGAGTGTAGGGCAAGGTTCATGTGGCTGCTTTGAGGGAGAGAGAATTATCTAGGAGTCCAGATTCAGAAATCTATTCTAATAAGTCAGCGATCTACATAGATTTACCTGGTTGGGTTGCAGTGCACAGTCTTTTTACACTGCCATGAGCCCAGTGCCAGAGAAAATATAACTTTTATCTGCAAGCTCAGTGCACCAGCACTGCATCTGTTACTGTGAGATACACCCTGTACATACTGTGGGTGTATTCTGCTCTTCCAAAAACACCCATTTAGGGCAACAAAATATATTTTGCAGTGTTTTCTGCATATCTGGAGTGTGAGATACACAATTTATATAGTGTTCTACTATTGTGCTATTCAAAAAAATAGATTTTAGGGCAAAAATAAATTTTTTGAATAGCATTTTCTGCATATCTGTAGGTGTGAGATACACCGTTTACATACTGTGGGTGTATTCTGCTATTCCAAAAACACCCATTTAGTGCAAAAAATAATTTTTGCATTGTTTTCTGCATATCTGTAGGTGTGAGATACACAATTTATATAGTGTTCTACTATTGTGCTATTCAAATATTTTTTTTTTAGGGCAAAAACATTTTTTTTAATAGCATTTTCTGCATTTTTGTAGGTGTGAGATACGCCGTTTACATACTGCGGGTGTATTCTGCAATTTTAAAAACACCCATTTAGTGCAAAAAAATGTTTGCAGTGTTTTTTGCATGTCTGGAGGTGTGAGATACTCAATTTATATATTTTTCTTCTATTGTGCTATTCAAATAAAAAAAAATTTTGGGCAAAAACATTTTTTTTTTTAATAGCATTTTCTGCATTTCTGTAGGTGTGAGATACACCGTTTACATACTGTGGGTGTATTCTGCTATTGCAAAAACACCCATTTAGGGCAATATCCTAAATTTGGAAAATATGAGGAGAATGTCAAAGAAGGGACGTGGCCCCGGTCGTGGTGCTGTTGGTGGAGCTCCTGTTGCAGGGAGAGGACGTGGTCGATCTGTGCCAGCTACACGCACAAGTGAAACACCTTCCTCAGGTGCGAGTAGGCGACAGAGCCTGCAGCGGTATTTGGTCGCGCCGAATGAGGCTGTACGAATGTTGAGGCCAGGACAAGTACAGGCGATAGGAGATTGGGTTGCTGACAGTGCCTCCTGTTTCTTCACATTGTCTCCCACCCAGACTCCTGATGAAAGTTCAGAGTTGGCACTAGACATGTGCATTTCGTTATGTTCCGAATCGAAATTCGGACAAATTTTTAATTATTCGGACATTCGAATATGCATCCGAATTACTGAATTACAATACTAACGAATTTAACCGAATCCGAATTTTTTTCGAATCGAAAAATCGCGGACGAAATATCTCAGGGTCACTTAGTGATAGAAACCCCAAATTCGGGTATGTTGTAGTGCTAGTTCTACTGTGTTTGCATACCAAATTTGGGGTTATAAGTGGCCCTGAGATACGTGGCCCCAAAGTCGGTTCGCAAAATGTCAAGCACTTTTCTGCAGCAGAGAATTCCATTTTTCGACCCGAATTTGGGGCCACATATCTCGGGGCCACTTGTAGCTAGAAACCCCAAATGTGGTATGCAAACACAGTAGAACTATCACTACAACATATCCAAATTTAGTGTCTCTATCGCTAAGTGACCCTGAGATACTTGGACCCAAAGTCGGGTCGCAAAATATTTTCGAATCCGGTTGAAATAGTTTCAAATGCGGTTGAAATAATTTCGAATCCGGTAGAAATATTTTCGAATTCGGTTGATTTATTTTCGAATTCGAAAATCGGTCGAAAACGAAACAAAGTCCGAAAACGAATTTAACAAATTTAACGAATCTAACTAAACGAAATTAATTAATTAACGAATTAAAACGAAACGAAACAAATTTTTTCCTTTTGCACATGTCTAGTTGGCACCTGCAGCCGATGTCCATCAGTCTTTCACCTCCCCCCCTTGCAAATCAGCCAAGCAGTCTGAGCCACAAATCATGCAGCAGTCTCTTCTACTTTTTGATGACCCTGTTAGCAGGGTTTCCCAGGGCCATCCACCTAGTCCTGCCCCAGAAGTGGAAGAGATTGTGTGCACCGATGCCCAACCACTTATGTTTCATGATGAGTACATGGGAGGACCATTGCAGCACATCTTGGATGATGACAAAACACAGGTGCCAACTGCTGCTGCTTTCGCAATTGTGCAGACCGACAAGGAGGGCAGGGGTGAAGACTGGGTGGAAGATGATGTGGAGGAGGATGAGGTTCTCGACCCCACATGGAATCAACCTCATGCAGGTGACCAGTGTAGTTGGGAGGAAGAGGCAGTGGTCGCACAGAGCCACCAGCACAGAGGAAGAGGGAGCAGGGTGCAAAAGCGGAGCGTACGTCCCCTAGATAGTACGTCTGCTACTGCCCAACGCAGCAAGGGACCAAGCACACCAAAGCCAGGTCCAAGGAGTTTCCTAGCGTGACAGTTCTTCAGACAATGTGCTGATGACAAGACACGAGTGGTTTGCACGCTGTGCAATCCGAGCCTAAAGCGAGGCATAAATGTTCTCAACCTGAGCACAACCTGCATGACCAGGCATCTAAGTGCAAAGCACGAGCTGCATGGGAGTAGACACCTCAAAAACCACAAAAGGTCTCTGGCTCCTCCTGCTTCCTCTTCTGCTGCAGTCTCGGCCTCTTCATCCACCTCTGTAGTGACAGTGACACCTGCCAACCCACAAACAGAGGATCTGCCAGCAACACTACCACCTGGGTAACCAACCATCTCCACAATGTCCAATGGAAGCGTTCAGCTCTCTATCTCCCAAACACTGGAGCGGAAGAGGAAGTACCCCCCTAGCCACCCGCGATCCTTGGCCCTGAATGCCAGCATTTCAAAATTCCTCGCCTTTGAAATGCTGTCATTCCATCTGGTGGAGATGCAGAGTTTTAAAAGCCTGATGGCATTGGCTGTCCCACAGTACGTCGTGCCCAGCCACCACTACTTTTCCAGGCGAGTCATCCCTTCCCTGCACAACCAAGTGGGGGACAAAATCAGGTGTGCACTGCGCAACGCCATCTGTGGCAAGGTCCACCTAACTACGGATGCGTGGACCAGTAAGCACGGTCAGGGACGTTATATCTCCCTAACAGCACACTGGGTAAATGCAGTGGCGGCTGGGCCAGAGGCGGATAGCAGTTAGCAGTCATGTCCTTCCACCACTGTGGATTGCAGGGCGCTTCAGTTTGCCTCCTGTTGCTAAGGCCCCTTTCACAATGGGGCGTTTTTCAGGCGGTACAGCGCTAAAAATAGCGCCTGTTCACCGCCTGAAAAAATCCGGCCCCTTTAACTCCAGTGTGAAAGCCGGCGGGCTTTCACACTGGAGCGGTGCGCTAGCAGGACGGCAAAAAAAGTCCTGCTAGCAGCATCTTTGGAGCGGTATAGGAGCGGTGTGTTCACCGCTCCTATATGGCTCCTTCTCATTGATTTGAATGGGAAACCGCGGCAATACCGCGGCAAAGCGCCGCTACGGCGGCGCTCTGCAGGGGTGTTTAACCCTTTTTCGGCCGCTCGCGGGGGATAAAACCGCACCGCGAGGTGCCGAATACCGCGGTTAAAACGACGGTAAAGCAGCGCTAAATATAGCGCTGCTTTACCGTCACCGCGGCTCCCCGCCCCAGTGTGAAAGGGGCCTAACTCCTTCTACTCCGCTTCCTCATCCTCTACCGCCTCCTCATCCAGTCAGCGTAACACCTTCACCACCAACTTCAGCACAGCCAGGGGTAAACGACAGCAGGCATATTTAAAACTTTCTTGTTTGGGGGAAAAACCCCACACCGCAAAGGAGTTGTGGAGGGACATGGAACAACAGACCGATGAGTGGTTGGTGGCAGTGAGCCTCAAGCCCGGCCTGGTGGTATGCGATAATGGGCGAAATCTCGTAGCAGCTCTGGACCTAGCCGGTTTGACGCACATCCTTTGCCTGGCGCATGTGCCGAACTTGGTGGTCCAGAGTTTCCTTAAAAATGACCCCGATATGCCAGAGCTGCTGCAGAAAGTGCGGGCCGTCTGTGCGCACTTTCGGCATTCTCACCCTTCTGCTGCTCGCCTGTCAGCACTGCAGCGTAACTTCAGCCTTCCCACCCATGCCTCAAATGTGACGTGCCCACAAGGTGGAACTCCACCTTGCACATGCTGGCCAGACTGTGTGAGCAGCAGCAGGTGATAGTGGAGCTTCAGCTGCAGCACGCACATGTGAGTCGCTCTGTGGAACAGCACCAATTCACCATCAATAACTGAGCCTCTATGCGAGACCTGTGTGCCTTGTTGCGCTGTTTTGAGTACTCCACCAACATGGCCAGTGCCGATGACGCCGTTCTCAGCATTACTATCCCAGTTCTATGCCTCCTTGAAAAAACGCTTCAGGCGATGATGGAAGAGGATGTGGCACAGGAGGAGGAGGAGGAACCGGGATCATTTCCAAGGCTTTCAGGGCAGTCATTCACAAGTGGCTACGAGGGTGGGTTCCTGCACCAACAAGTGCCAGGTACACAATTGTCCGGCAGCAAGGACACAGTTCTGGAGGATGACGAGGTGGAGGATGAGGAGGAGATGGAGGAGGAGGAACCATGTTCACAGCAGGGTGGCACCCAGACCAGCTCATGTCCATCACTGGTGCGTGGCTGGGGGAATACAGAGGACACAGACGATACACCTCCCACAGAGGACAGCTTTTCGTTGCCTCTGGGCAGCCTGGCACACATGAGCGATTACATGCTTCAGTGTCTCCGCAACGACCACTGAGTTGCCCACATTCTAACTGGTGCTGATTACTGGGTGGCCACCCTGCTGAATCCCCGTTACAATGACAACGTACTGTCCTTAATTACCTCACTGGAGCGTGATCGTAAGATGCGCGAGTAAAAGCGCACGCTGGTAGACGCACTGCTGGTGGCATTCCCACCTGACAGTGGGGTACAGTGGAAGCACAAGGAGAAGGCAGAGGAGGAGGAAGAGGTCGCCAATGCAGCCGGGGGGCACTGCCAGCACCTCAGAAGGCAGGGTTAGCATGGCTGAAATGTGTAAAAGCTTTGTCAGCATGCCACAACAACCAGCACCACCAGCTGAGATTGAACGTCTTAGCAGGAGGCAGCATTTCACCAACATCGTGGAGCAGTATGTGTGCACGCGCCTACAAGTACTGAATGATGGGTCTGCCCTGCAGCCAGTGTATTGTCTGAACGTTTATTTAGCACGGCAGCGGGCATTATCACAGACAAGCGCAGCCACCTGTCCAGAGCCAATGTGGACAAGTTCACGTTCATTAAAATGAACCAGACATGGATCCCACAGGACTTGTCCGTACCTTGTGCAGAATAGACATGTATACCGGTGTTCTGACAAAAACTGTCCGGCCATCGGATAGTATCCGGCCCGTACTGTGCAGGTGCAGCGCTTGCGCAGTACGGAGGACAAGGAGATTCACAAAATCTCCGAAGATGAAAGGCTCCTGCGCCGTGAGTGCAGGTTCAAGCCCCACAATCCAAGTGGACATACGGTAGCACATAGTAACAGGGCCCCTCAAGCGCTCGCCACGCTTTGGGCACAGCCTTGCTTCGCTCGGCTTGAACCTCGACTGGTGTGGCTTGAACCTGGACTCACCGCGCAGGCGCTATTCATCTTCGGAGATTTTTGAAATCCCCTTGTCCTACGTACTGATCAAGCGCAGTACAGGGCGGACACTATCCGACGGGGGACAGAATTCGACACATCACCGGCCTAACCCAGACATTGTTGTATTTTTGAACCAGTGTTGGCTACCTCGTCCTCCTCCACCGCCGATTCCACCTACACAGCCACATCCACTGCCACCTCAACCTCCTACTCCATATGGACCTCGTCCTCCTAGGTCAAGATTATAATTAAAAAAAAAATTATTTTCAAAGTATTTTATTTTCCCACTAGCTTATCCATTAAATTGAATATTTTTTTCCAGATAGGGCGTATTCAGAGGGCATTCCCACCATATGTGTCGTTGAGTTTCTGAGGTTCTTAATGACTTCCTGTACCTCTTCTGCTGAGAAGGGGGCCTCCAGCATATTATTTTTTTTTAATGTTATTTTAAGTAATTTCCCTATCCACATTTGTTTGCAGAGCACTTGCCATGCTCTTGACAACATTTTGTATTCCATTACTTTTTTTAGAGCCATTTTAGTCCTCAAAAGTTTGGGTCCCCATTGACTTCAATGGGGTTCAGGGTCAAGTTTGGGTAAAGTTGAGTCCCGAACTCGAACTTTTTTCCGAAGTTCGGCCGAACCCGTCGAACCCGAACATCCAGGTGTCCGCTCAACTCAACGCGCTATGTGTTTTTTTCTATTTAAAATGCCTAAAACCGCAGTTTGGTTTTGGGTTTGATTATACCAAATTATGGTTTCAGTACCAGTCTGGCTGGATTGCACTGTGTTCTGCTTGGCCACAGGTGTCGCTGTCACTTCTGGCAAGTGTGAGAATGCAGTTTGGCTAGGCGCATTGAGTGCCAATCTCTCTCGGAACCAGCCCAGGTTGAGTATCAGCTTGCTGTGCATTCTGGGAGAGGGTACTTAAGGTGCTTCTGGGTTCCGGTCCAGAAGTCATTTTCTGTCTGTTTGGTACTGGTACTCCTGACCAGCCCTCAGGGCCCTCATGGCCTGGGGTGCAGATCCATCCAATTCCGAGTTTTAGGGCTGGCTAGCCCGAGGTAAAGTAACTGGAAGGAGGATTCCAAGGTGGTCCGGTGCCGTCTCGTCTGTGGAGAGGCCCAGAAACTGAGGAAGCAACCAGGGGAGGACTCTTCGGGAGAGGGCCACTCACAAGGCTGGTTCCTCAGCAAGAGCCTGGAAGCTTAGTTGAAAGACACCAAGTGAATCTACACTCGTACGGTATCGCCGGACCGGCTGCAAGATACTGGTAACGTATGAGGGCTCTCTAAATTTGTCTACATCCTTCAGTTACAAGCAAGTCTTTGGCAGAGACTTTATTCACAAGTTCTACAACCAAGTCTGTGGCAGAGACTTTGCTTTATTTGAACACTCTATCGGCTGCTAGGCCTAGTGAGAGGAGGTTTATCCGATAGCTGTGAAAATCCAGTTGTGAATGGCTATTCTCTGGATTCTATAGTGGGAAACATTCCGTTTTGAGCAGTTCCAAGAGTACCTGGACTTTCTGACTAAACCCTCTATCCTTTACTGAGAGACTGTGTTTGTCTACCCCTTTTGCAAATAAAAATCCCAAAGCGGATCCAGTGTCAGTTTCTGCAGTTCTTTGTGCCATCTACCTCGGGAAACCCCTAGACGCATACGAGGTCAAGAAGGTAACGGTAAGCCCAAATCAAACCAGCAGCTCCTTCAGGGGGTTAGTGCAACATACAATTACATTTTTTTTTTCATCACCTTGAATATCATCCTTGTGTGACCCTCCCCCGACTCTCTCCATCAGCTTTGGGGTCTCATTACCTGAGTGATGGAGAAAAACTGAGGGAGAAGAGAAACATTGGAATACTAGTCAGTACCAGTTTGCAAAAGAGTATTTGCTTTGGAAGAATAAATTACTTATAACTTTGGGTGTCCTACGTGTGTGGATGTTGTTGCATTAAATAAAACAATTAGAATAGTTTTTACATTTTAGATAGGGACGCCGCAAGACTGTCGTTAATTTCGGAGGAGACCTCGAGACTGTCCATAATTTTGGAGGGCGCCCCAAGACTGTCCAAAATTTTGGAGGGAGCCTCAAGATTGTCCATAATTTTGGAGGGTGCCTTGACAAAAAAAAGGATTAGAGACACTGACATAGAGTACAAAAAGTCCCCAATGTGATTATTTTTGGTGACAGGTTCTCTTTAATGAGACATCCAGGGTCTAAAAGACCCCCAATGTCTCCCCTGTGCTGCACTGAATGTAATTCAGATCACACTGCATTATATTCTTTCCCAGCTTTGATAGTCGGGGAAACTGTCACCAGGGACATGGAAGTGATGTCATACATGTCACTTCCGGGTCAGGAAGAAGGGGAGGAGAGCGGATGTGTGTCATCTCTCCTCCCTCCCCTCTACCCATCATCACCCGCTATGCTGGTCCCGGGTCCACAGATGGGTAAGAGGAGCCTGGGATACATAGCAGGTGTGTGTCGAGTGGGGGCACTTTACTGGGGGGCGTGGAAACATTCGCTCAGCCACCCGAATGCTTCCATCAGACAAGTAAACCTGCTCCTTGCTTGCCCAAAGCAGGGCTAAATGTTAAAAAAACACCTACCTGTCTGGCCCTCAGAACTGCATGTCCCGGGTGTCAGGCGATAGGAATTGTACATCCCTGAGTTCATAAGGAGATCAGAGATCACCAAAGACATGGATGAAGTGTTGTACCATGTTGGCTATTGATAGCAGGAGAAAATTAAAATGAAGTCTTTACTTTTCATTGGCCGAGTACATTTTGAGATGGGAATGAGGGACACCTACTAACAAAATTATGTAGGCGTAGGACATGCCCCCCTGCCACACCCCCTTAAAGCAGAATTAACCCCAAAAAAAGGTTAATTACTGTAAATCCACAAAAATAGAGGAACTATTAAGTCCCGTCCCTTACTATTTTTGTGCTCTTGGGATGTGGTGACAAAATACCTGGTTCTGTGGATGGTGATATCTTTTTCTAATTAAATCCACAAGCTTTTTTTTACCACTACTATTTCTTTATATTGGCTTTTAAAATGTACAAATGCAGCAATTTAGAAATTGGATGAAAGGTTTAGCACTGGGAAACACTTTTTGAGAAATAAAAAGTGCATTTTTTACACAACTATATATATAGATCAGACCAAAAAGAGGGACAAATAAGGAGGAAATAGGGACATTGGTCCAAATCTGGAACAGTGCCTCGAAATCAGGGACAATTGGGAGCTATGCATTTTGTGGTGTAACCGTTCACAAACATTTAGAGGTCTATTAAAAAAAAGAGTTAAAAGCTTATGACCGACATTCACCCGGCTGTGATGAATATTGGATGTATTTTATTTCATACACTGATTTCTTTGGCTCCATCTAGTGGTCATAATGCGGTATTGTGATAAATTTACTAATGGAGTTATGTCAGGAAAAATACCCCATTATGGTCACTAGATGGAGCTGACAATCATAGGAAATCACTTTTCTACATTATTGCCAGAGTTTGTAATGGCTGGAGGAATGTTTGTCACATTCATCCCATGAATTTTCTAAAAGTAGACCTCTTAGTTTCCTTCATCAGACATGTCTTCATACTAATACCTGAGATCATACTCATACACTTATAATTACCAAAACAGCACACAGCCCCCCTCCCCCCAAGGTTTATATATAAGGCATATCTCACCCTGGGACTTGTTTTAATTTTGATTACGAAAGAAGATTTTCTGTGGATATGGTGATATATGGGGCTCGTCCATCAGTGGTTATTTGTGTCCAAATGGATGAGTTGTACCCGTATTACATATCTGAGAGAGAGATCATTTCATAGGGCAGAAGAAAGATACCCCATATCTTCAGTAAGACATTATTTACTAGCATACTTTATCTTTTTCTGTTCATCTCATTTTTATATGTGGCCAATATTAAAACTTGGTAGATGATATTACCACATAGAAATAAAAACTTTGATTTATATATAATGTCATTGACCTCATCCTATAGCTTTCCCTGATATGGTCATTTACATACCTTTTATGATAGGTTACGCTTTAGTTAAGTGGCATTTTGGTGCGCAGGGAAAGCACCCTCATCTAATTCTGAACCATTATTATTTACAGAAATTGTTTATTGCGCAAGAAACCCATAGAAACCTGTCTGAGAAAGGCTGGACTGGGCAGTAATATATTTCTATCCCCCTTGGTGGGAGTGGAGATGACCCCATCTATAAGGATATCCAGTACACACACACACGGCACAAGGCCATGTTCACACTACCAGACGTTTCTCTGGGATGCAGTTCCTCTGAGCTCCACAAGGTGGTAGGTGTGGCTGCCAAGGGGCCACTGATACCAGTTTACATTGCCGCGTTCCAATTGTTAAGCTTACATTATGGAGTAAGACACAGACACACAGATCTCCGTGTCGGCTCCGAGCTTAAAGACCCAGGCTTCTCAAACACAGATCTCCGTGTCGGCTCCGAGCTTAAAGACCCAGGCTCTCAAAAGCTTTTATTAGCAGTATTTATACATTTTTTAAAGGGGGTGTTTTCCAAAGCAAACAGATGACAATATGATTTCATACAAGGCTATATCCAATTGTACAGGTCACCATGCCTTGTGACATAGCTGACTAAACACTCTTGTGTAAGCCCTTGTACTGGGACATTAAAACAAATAACAGGAGAGAACAAAATACGAAGCAACAATCAGATGAAAAGGGTAACTCTAACTTGTAATTACATATTCAGCTAACCGGACTTCTCATTTCCCCCTTTGACATCATGCTCCTCCCAACTCTGGATCCTCAAAAGTGGGTTCTAGCTAGTACTTCCTTAGGTACTATCCCTGACCGCGAGTTGTCAGAGGAGAACTGAGTTCTCATCCCCCAGTTCCATACCAGCATCCCAGAAGTGAAGAGAATCGGAGAGGAGGACGATGTCAACCCATTTACCATTCCGTAGAGAACCTTCTCTTCAGTCTTTTGACTCTCCTTTTTATTCTAGCATATATGCAGCAATTAATAACTGTCACTATAGCTAAACCAAGTATGAGTATCAATATAGGACTAAATATCCAACTGAATGTTTTGGTTGCAGTAGGAGACCATCCACTGAAAACATCATACCAGTGGTGGGTGGTCTCTTCCTTGATTTGTGAAGATAGATGAATAAGCTTTCCCTTATCAATAATTGCGGATAATAGGTTGTTTTGAAGGGTATGTTCGTGTGTTTCTATGTATTTCCTAAGTATTTCTGATTCTTTTAAAACTTGCAATAGGGGTTCTAATGATATTACAAAAGGTGTGGTGTCAGTAAGATTATCTACCGCCCATTCCCTATTAAATGTTTTGTCAGCATCTGATTCAAAAATGAAAGTGTCATTTAACCATTTAAATACTTTAACATTCATTATACACCCTGAAAAAGGAGCTGTTCTATTTAGACTCCTCATGGTGTCGTTGTCATTAGTTACTAAACAAATGTGTTGTGGTCCTATTTCCATGAATCGATTCCCTATGTGTACGGGCATTCTTTGGAACTTACATATATTGGACTGGTGCTTTAACAGGCAAGGTTCATAGACTGATGAACTCCTTCCACAAACCATTCCTTTGTTAGTTTCGGTACACAGACTCAGATCATGAGTTCTGTCCTGTGTATCTACATAATGCCCATAAATCTCGGGATACCAAAATTCAGGCGGATCTTCCCCTACTAGGAGTGGCATTACTATCAGTTTACACATTACCTCTATGCCCTCCACCATATATATGTTAAACCTCCCAGCACACCATTGTTCCTCACATTCTATTTCTCTTCCTGGTACTTCAAACCAGGTGTTTTCTAAGTCTAGACCCTTAAAGTACTTGAGCCATGTGTGGTAATTCCCTGACTGTAACTCTTCCCTTGCCCTATTTACTTGTATGTGATAGGATAGTGTAGAGAAAGCACACTGAGTGAGATTTATAAATTTCTGATCTCTCCTCCATAGCTCCAAGCTGGCTATTATCGTGTAATTAACCATAGCATTAAGGTATTTAGTTAACTGTACCTGACTAATTTGTGTTTCAAATGTTGTAGGTAACCATTGACTAGTTATTATCAGTCCATCAGCTATGTGTCCCCCTGCATGTTTCCATTTATTTTGTATCATTTCCATCTGCATACTATTCATTACTCCCATTCCTGTTCCGGTTGCTCCCAAAACGGTGTCATACCATTCTCGTTTGTATCTACAATCTGGTAACTTAGGGAAAGTAACATTAAATTTTACCTTGTTTTTCTGTTGTGATATGGAAGTGTTTAAACAAGACTTGGGGACAGGGTTTAATACTGAGGACTTGAAAACCAGAGGTGGGGTGTCTTCTATCTTTATACTGAATCCATAATGTTCCCACTGTATATACCCACCTGCTGTGTTATTCGATTTTACGAAAAACCATGATGCGCAAATGTAGGTTGCTGATTGATTTGTGACTATGGGTCCTGTTATATTAAATGGTTCAGCTCCGCTTACTGGCCTAATACCTGTTCCCTTTGTTTTCTTTTTATATTCCTCAGAATGTGGGGTACGGAGTACTGCCTGAGTTTTATCAAAAACGTCTTTCCATGTTTCTAATGGACCTAATTTATGACACTTATGTGGTGTGTAGTTATAAGGCCATGGTAAATTTTCCCTCCAGTGAAAGGATATGTTTACCAGTGCCGGTGGTCTGGCTTTTACAAATACTACGGGTGAACGTGGGTAATAGTCATTATCTTTTACATAAAAGGGGCTCTCATGTCCTGAACAATACTTCCTACACTATACGACCGTGTCCCATCCTTAGGCCCAAAGCCTACCCATGTTAGGTCTGTATTGTTCTCATGAGTTGTCACATCTATACCAGGAGTGAAAGCATAAATACATCCTAAAAGACATTCTAGTACTGTTATTATATCTAAAAAGTTTATCATTCTGTGGCTTGTTCCGGACTTTTTCTACAATGTGATGCGTAGATCCAAGTGGTCTTTCCTTCCAATTTTACTGAGGTTGGGTGCTCAACAGCACTTGGTATGGTCCCTCAAACCGTAGTTCCAAAGTCTTTCTAGTATGTTTCTTTACATAGACCCAATCTCCAGGATTTAATAAGTAAGTACCTGCTACAGAGTCAGGATCTGGAATGGAAGAATACACATCTCTGTGGATCTTAGTTAGATACTGTTGTAATTGTATCACATATGCAGTCAAGCTTATCACATTGTAATTGCATACTCTATGGAAAATATAAACCTAACCCAGGTGCACTCCCAAAAAGTATCTCACAAGGAGACAGTCCTGTCTTCCCTGTGGGAGTGTATCGGATGGAAAACAGAGCCAAAGGTAAAACATTCTGGCCATGGCTTCCCCAATTCTTGCATCTATATTTTTAATTTTATTGTCCCTCCATTTACTCTTTCTACTGACCCTGAACTTTGAGGATGATAAGGGGTGTGAAAACTTTGCTGGACCCCTAACATTGCCATCACATTCTGCATGATTTCTCCCGTGAAATGTGTTCCCCCTATCTGATTCTATAGTTTCGGGGAGACCAAACCTAGGTATTAACTCAGTGATCAGTTTCTTGGCTGTGGCTTTGGCTGTGGCTGATTTAACAGGGTAACTTTCGGCCTAAAACGGAAAACAGATCGATACACACGAGAACAAACTCAAAAGGGCCGCTCTTAGGCACTTGTATATAGTCAATTTGCAGTCTCTGAAAGGGGTACTGTGCCTGATGTCTCCGGGGTGTTTTAACTTTCTGTCCTGGGCTATTCAGGAGACAGATTTGGCAGGCTGCACAGTAGTTTCTGGCAATGCTGCTGAATCCAGGGGCGAGCCATCTCTGGCTCACAATCCTATACATAGAATTGGAGCTGATATGCGTGGGAAGGTGAACTGCTGCCGCCATTGCCGGGTACAGAGAAGCTGGTGGACAAACCTTGTCCCCCCCTCTCCATACTTGGTCAGGGTCTGGCGCTGCTCCCATTTTTACCCACCTATCTTTTTCGCTCACCTCTGCTTGTTCCTGTAACTTACTCAGCTTCTGCCATGTTGGTTCTGGGCTACTTACCTGTACTGCTGCTACAGTCTCAGGGCTTACCTCCTTTAGAGCTGCTTGTCTTGCAGTTAAATCTGCAAATATATTTCCTTTTGCTTCAATTGTTTTTGCATTCGTGTGTGCCGCTATCTTCATTATGGCCACCTTTTTGACTTTTTTGTAGGTTATCTAAGACTCTTTTTATTCCTTCCTTTGCTCTACTGGTGTACCTGCTGCTGTCAGATATCAGCAATCATGATCAGATACACCCTCAGATTGAAGGGTATCAGTACCATTTTTCACTACTATCCCCCCTTTGCCAAACCTGTTGACTGAAGAGGCAAATAGGTACCTAAATTGAAATTGGTGCAGAAATCAATGACTGTTTTATTCCTGGATGCTTTCAGTAAGTTCACATATGTACGGTTTTTACACAATTCATACAATGTGTAGCAATGAACTGGCATGAGGTATCCACTCTCTGCAATATGACACAATACCTAAAACCTTTAGACTTTTTGTGGTTGCAACATTCCCTTTCTGTTTATTCATGCCTTGTGCTCTGTGCTTATGCAGTGACAGAAAAAAAAAAAAAACTTAACTTTTTCTTATTTAACCCCTAACAACCCTTTGTTGTTAAAACCTGTAAAAGATTGAGGGTACTGTCTATACATATTTTTCTCATTGGGGCAACATAACAATAAATCATTCACATATTGTAAAATGCAAACCATAATTGACATTATTCTGCTAGTGGCACAGAAAAGAAAGCCTCTGTGGCTAAACCTATCACTGTGAAACACATGCTATTTAAAGGTATCTGGGATAATAAGGTATGCGGGTTCGGCACTAGTATTTTGTTTACTGCCCTAAGGTCCTGTACCATCCTATACTTAATTGGACCACCGTCCACTGATTTCTTTTAACTAGGGTACAGAGGAATATTTGCGGGCAATTTTACTTCCCTCAGGGCTCCACTTTTAAGTAATGACTGTACTTGGGTTTCTATGGCTGCCTCCTGAGGCGCACTAAGTGGATACTGTTTTTGGTCGGGGGAGCACTGCTCCGGGTATCAATTCCAGTGTCACTGGAGGAATGGGCAGAAGCCCAACATCAACTGGATGTTCTTCCCACAGATCCTCTGGAAAAGATGCCAGTAGCTGCTCTAATGCTGGTGAAATCTGGTTAAGTGCCTCAGGTTCTTCTTCTAAACATTGGATCAAATTACACATTTCTATATTTTTTTTCCAGTCTGTCACCTATATTTTAGTATACTCTAGACAACGGTACCATCCCATCCGGATGATATGAAACATATATACAACATATAAGACATATAAGACTCCAACACTTCCCCTTGTCTGTCTTTTCTAAGTCTGCTGCTCCCTTTCTATCTTGACCTTGTCGGGGTTTGGTTTGCTTCTGACCCATTCTAATCCCGTGCCTAGGTAGCTTATTGGAATACTGACAATATGCCCCAAAACTATGGCCAGATCTTCAGACTGACCTCCTTTGGGGACCCTACACCAGTTTCTCGTTGCCTTCCTCCTAGGGTGCTAGAATACTGAATATCTCTCCTGGATACTGAATAACTTTATATGCTAGCCAACTGACAAACAATATGACCAGACTGACGGCTACAACATACACAAGCATTCCTTTGTGCGGCCAGATACCCAACTAGATCTCCGGACTTTGTGGAGACCTTATTCCCCCCTGTATTTGGGATCCCTCTCATACATTCTTATCCCTGCTTTATGGAGCAGCCAGGGCTTATACTTTCAACCCGTCTTATGGTTTATGAGTTAGATGTGAGGTTAAGCATAAGCGTCAGACCCCCCCGAAAGGGCGCGTTCCGTTGCTTAGTTCGGCAATCGCCTTCTAACTCATACCATCCTTGACAAGGCTCATTCACTTGTTCCACAGACAGACAAACCGACAACTTAACAGATAACACATAATTACAGCAATATAAACCGAATGTGTATTGGTTCTAAACCCACCGCTTACGGAAGTTGGTACACAATTCCTGGAGATCAACAGCTGACAGAACGTTTAGGCAAAAATCAGGGGAGTACAGAGCATTATAAGAAAAATAAAGCTTTTTCTTACCTGTACAGTTTTTGGTCTGTGGTTCCCTGAATGCCCGTCCTTTTTGTTCCGTCAACTTTGTTCTTCCTCTTCCTGTAGCATCATTGGTGAGTCGCTATTCGGGCGCCAAAAATTTTTTAGGTGTGGCTGCCAAGGGGCCACTGATACCAGTTTACATTGCCGCGTTCCAATTGTTAAGCTTACATTATGGAGTAAGACACAGACACACAGATCTCCGTGTCGGCTCCGAGCTTAAAGACCCAGGCTCTCAAAAGCTTTTATTAGCGGTATTTATACACTTTTTAAAGGGGGTGTTTTCCAAAGCAAACAGATGACAATATGATTTCATACAAGGCTATATCCAATTGTACAGGTCACCATGCCCTGTGACATAGCTGACTAAACACTCTTGTGTAAGCCCTTGTACTGGGACATTAAAACAAATAACAGGAGAGAACAAAATACGAAGCAACAATCAGATGAAAAGGGTAACTCTAACTTGTAATTACATATTCAGCTCCTTCTCTCAATGTCCCTCCATCCAGAGTCAGAGAATCCTATGACATCATACTGACCTTACATCTCCTCCCCCAATGTCCTTCCAACCAGAGTCAGCAAACCCTATGATATCACACTGATCTCACAGCTCCTCCTCTCAATGTCCCTCCAACCAGAGTCAGAGAATCCGATGACATCATACTGACCTCACAGCTCCTTCCCCAATGTCCATCCAGAGTCAGAAAACACTATGATATCACACTGACCTCACAGCTCCTCATCTCAATGTCCCTCCAACCAGAGTCAGCAACCCTATGACAACACACTGACCTCACAGCTCCTCCTCTCAATGTCCCTCCAACCAGAGTCAGAGAATCCGATGACATCATACTGACCTCACAGCTCCTTCCCCAATGTCCCTTCATCCAGAGTCAGAAAACCCTATGATATCACACTGACCTCACAGCTCCTGATCTCAATGTCCCTCCAACCAGAGTCAGCAAACCCTATGACATCACACTGACCTCACAGCTCCTCCTCTCAATGCTCCTCTAACCAGAGTCAAAGAATACTACGACATCACACTGACCTCACAGCTCCTTCCCCAATATCCCTCCATCCAGAGTCAGAAAACCCTATGATATCACACTGACCTCGTAGCTCCTCATCTCAATGTCCCTCCAACCAGAGTCCACAACCCTATGACAACACACTGACCTCACAGCTCCTCCTCTAAATGCTCCTCCAACCAGAGTCAGAGAATACTACGACCTCACACTGACCTCACAGCTCCTCCTCCCAATGTCTCTCTCACAAGCAAAAGCAAGATTGTTGGTCCAAGAATTCCTTGCAATAAGTTTTTAACCTACAGAGTGGGGGGCCCTGTCTGGGTAAATTATATCCCAGTGGGGTTTTGATAAAAATGGAGACCCGATTGGTGAGGAGGATTGTGGGGATGTCATTTGATTTTACTATTTGTGTTCAAATCTAGGAGTTTTCCTCATGTGGTATCTGGAGATCATATGACCATCACATTGCCTCCACCTCCCTCCCTGATAGAATAGAGAAATACAAAGAAGATTCTAGAAGTCACCAGAGAGATGATGGAGGAGAGGTGAGCGGTGCTGGGAATTCTGGGACATTATCCAGTAACAGACAAGGGATGTGTCTGGATGGTGACTGTATCATTGTGTGTGTCAGGTTCCTATAAGGTGTCAGGATGTCACTGTATATTTCTCCATGGAGGAGTGGGAGTATTTAGAAGGACACAAGGATCTCTACAAGGACGTCATGATGGACAATCAGCCGCCCCTCACATCACCGGGTAAGAGTAGACTTTATTGTAAAGGAGAGAGCAGTACGGAGGCTCCACCTAGATCCCCCATCATCTGATAAACACATAGAAACAATGTATTCAGTCAGTGTGTGTGTTTCCTACAGATGGTTCCAGTAATGGGAACCCACCAGAGAGATGTCCCCGTCCTCTGTATTCCTGGGATTCCATACAGGAAGGTCACACCATCCCTCACCATCATCAGGTAGATGAAAAACAATCACTGACAGTATCATTAGGATCTGTACATTAGCTGTATTGTTACAATTGATGTAATTTTTTTCTATATTCAGAGTGGAAACCTGAGAGATTCTAAAATTGAGGTTAAAGAAGAGATAAAAGAGGAGGATGATGAGGGTGGGGTGATGGAGGAGTCAGAGTTTCTAAATGAACACAAAGATCTGTACCAGGACACCATGGTGGAGTCATCCAGCTACAGAAACCCACCAGAGAGATGTCCCCATCCTCTGTATTCCCGGGATTCCACACAGGAAGGTCACACCATCCCTCACCATCATCAGGTAGATGATTGACAATTATTGGTAGTTCTGATTTATACACAGCATGATTGTTACAATGAACGTTTTATTATATATTCAGAGTGGAAACCTCGGGGATGATAATATTGATGTTAAAGAAGAGTATAAAGAGGAGGATGAGGAGTATGGAGTGATGGAGGCATTTTCAGAGGGACACAAGGATAAGATGGAGCCACCTAATACCAGGAACCCACCAGAGAGATGTCCCCGTTCTCTGTATTCCCAGGATTCCACACAGGAAGATCACACCATCCCTCAATGTTACAAGGTTGGTGGGATGGATCATCTAGAACATGAATTTGAGGAGGTGCAGTCGCTGTAAATCTGAGGGGAACATAGAAGGAAAATAAAAAACACAGCATTTTTGCTTGCACATGATTGGATGATGGAAAACAGCAGAGCTTCCCCCATTTCAGATCTTCCCCTCAGATCTACAGTGACTGCACTTCCATGTGCAATTGTAGTGCGTAGTGGATTTGCCTTTAGTAAATCAACACCAATGTGTAGATTTTATATGTGATGTCACAATAATAAATATTATATCTTACACATGATATTCTCTCTCATTTTCTTGATTTAGAGTGGAGATCCAATCGATATAGAATTTGAGGTTAAAGCAGAAGAAGAAGAGAGGTATGTGAGGGATGATCAGCAGTCTATGGAGGAGGATGGAATAACGGGGACATTTATAGAGGAGGACACTCCTACAGAGATCAGTACAGGTGGGTCATTAACACTAACTACATTCCTCCACCCATACTGCTCACTGATTGGTCCAGAGTAGGGCTGGGACTGGGTGATATCAGCCTGTAATCCCCTGGTCACTTTCCTGAGCTGTGTTCCTTGTCCTGTATTTCTCCCTTCTCTGTGCTGCAGACACAATTTATGTATCTAGACTGGATTTATGGAGATTCTGGGGTTCAGCTGGCAGCAAAATGTTAATTTTCACCATAAATGTTACTAGACCTAGGCACCTGGGGTGTGTGCTTTGTGTCCTCTGCCCCATACCCGGATATGGCAAGATGTCTGATAGACAATTCTCCCAGGGTTACTTGTTCTGTCGACTGCTGGCTGTGCTGGGTGGAGGGATATGTCTGTATAGTCTCAGACCCAAGTCACTGAGTGCAGTCTCAGGAGATGGGAGGCAGCGGTGTGGGACCTCTGCAACTTGTCCCATGTAAATTTTGAATCTTCAACTGATTACTGAATACCAATATTATGAGTCCTGACCCTTACACTGTATAGTTTATATTCTACATTACATACTCCTGCCCCTGACACTTTATACTCTATGTTCTACATTACATACTCCTGACCCCTGCACTATATAATGTAATCTACTGTAATCTATGTTGTAATTACATTATTCTGGTACTATAAAATCCTAACTGTTGTATCCTACATAATACGTTGTACATTACATAGTCCTGACTTCTTTTACACCCATTTTCTACCAGCTGCACATTTTATATTTGATGATCTGATTGGAGCACAGACTTTTACATGTTGATAATAATGTGATAACACCCTCAAACTTTGGAACCTTAAACAGAAAGTGATAATGGGGGAGGTGTCAATAACCCAATGATGGTGGTCTTCAGGATCAGTCCAGTCTTCATCTTGGTTGTTCTCCCCCATCCTCACTCTCTGACCTCTGGTGGGGCTTAGCCCAACTGTTATTCATGACTAAATCGTGGGCTAAATAAGGAAGGGCAGGACTTCTTGTGTTGGAAAGATGGCAATGAGTGATAGAGGGGGTGGGGACACTCGTCCTATAATCCCCTCATCACTGTCACTCCTATAAAAGACAGTTCTCGTTGTTTCCTCACTCTCTGACTAAGGTCCATGAATAAAGAAATGAACTGGTAGGAGATTCAGAGATGTAGGGCTGAAACAACTAATCGTCATAATTTGATTATAATCGATTATGAAAATAGTTGTCAACTATTTTCATAATCGATTAGTTGGTCAGTCGATTAATTGGCCTGCATACAGAATGGAAGTGATTCTAAAGACAGACATTACCTTCCAATAGGGGAACTCTATACTATACTTTGTGGCTTCCTATAGGAGAACTCTATACTATACTTTGTGGCTTCCTATAGGGGAACTCTATACTATACTTTGTGGTTTCCTTTAGGGGAACTCTATACTATAATTTGTGGCTTCCTTTAGGGGAACTCTATACTATAATTTGTGGCTTCCTATAGGGGAACTCTATACTATACTTTGTACCTTCCAAAAGGGGCACTCTGAAAGCAGGAGGAACCAGAAGTGTTGGGGGGTGGGGGTCAAGAAGAGAAGAATCAGGGCTGCTTTGTGCAAAACCATTACACAGAGTAGGTAAATATGACAAGTTAAAAAAAGAAACCCAACATTTACAATGACTTTAATGTCCCTGCGCAGGGAAGATCAGCATCTGACCCCAGAGAAGGTGGAGGCTGATAGACTGGAGGTGATAGAAAGCATTACAATTACATAAAGTAAAAGTTTACCAGTATTGTGCATTATATATAAAAGTATTATATCCATGAAAAAAGTCTCAGCTTTCAGTACTACTTTAACCGCTTTATGCCTGCCCACCGTCAAATGAGGATGTTCTGGGAGGACATCATATAACGGCGCCCAGAATGGCGGCTCTCGCACACACCCCCCCCCCCACTGCCGCACCTTGTTGCTAGGACACGGCGCAACCCCGATCTCTGTAAAGAGCCGCAGCTCCTTAACCATGTGATTGGCTGTGTCCAATCACAACAGGTCACATGTAAACATGGAAATGCCGGTAATCGGTGTGAGGATAGGAGAGCTGATCAGCTGCCTCTCTTCGCAGGGGACTTAAAGACAATAAAGTGCCACCAGTGCCAGCAATCAGTGCCCATTAGTGATTCCAGTCAGTGCTGCCCATCATTGCCATCCATCAATGCCTGTCTGTGCCACCTCATAAGTGCCCTTAAGTGTTGTCTCATCAGTGCAGCCTCATCAGTGAAAGAGAAATTACTTATTTACAAATTCACTGAAAGAAACAAAGAAATTATTATTATTTTTTTTAAATTCGGTCTTTTTTTTGTAAAAAATAAAAAAAAAACACAGTGATTAAATACCACCAAAAGAAATCTCTATTTGTGTTAAGAAAATTTCACAGGGTTACAGTCAGGCCCGGACTGGGACAAATAATAGGCCCAGGCACTTTAGCTTGAACAGCCCATACCAGGCATGGACTGACAACTGATGATCATGGGCCCCCTGTGTCCCCACACACACTCAACGCTGTACCCAAATAAAATCTATGTCCTGTTTTTCCCACAAATAAAGCTTCCTTTTGGAGGTATTTGATCACATCTGCGTTCTTTTTTTGGGCTATAAACAAAGATAGACAATTAAAAAAAAAATAATAATATATATATATATATATATATATATATATATATATATATATATTTATATTACTTTCTGCTATAAAACATATGTAAAAAATCAAAAATGTGTATTCTGCTACGTTTTTGGTAAAAAAATTAAAATAAAATTGTGTAAATTGCGTAAAAGATATAGTGTCAACAAACTATGGGATATATACTGGAATTTTTATTTATCTTTACTAGTAATGACAGCGATCATCAACTTTTTTTATATTGCAGCATACATTTGGACACTAGCTGATGTTTTGTGGGAACCAGTGACACTAATACAGTGATCAGTACTAAAAATATGTCACTGTACTAATGACACTGGCTGGGAAGAGGTTAAACATCTAGGGGCGATCAAAGGGTTAAATTTGTGTCTAGCCTGTGTTTGTGTGTACTGTGGCGCTTTTACTAATGGAAGTCATGAATTTTATTCCCTGCTTTGCAGGTATAGAATATCTATTATTTCCCCACTAACAGAACAGAGCTCTGCCTTGTTTACACAGGCAGGACTCTGTCCTGTGTAAATTCATGATGATCGGCGGGTGCATCCGGTGATCGACATCTGCTGCGTTTAGTCACAAGCCGCCGTATATATCTATGTCTAAGAGGGAGAGAGCGATGGAAAAGAAGGAGAGAGATGGAGGAAGGGAAGAGAGGGAGGTAAGAGAGAGGGGGAGGGAGAAGGAGAGGGGGTTGAGAGGGATTGTGAGAGAAGGGGATTTAGGTAGGGGGAGTGAGAGAGAGAGAGAAAGAGAAGGGGAGAGGGGTATAAAAAGAGTGGGGTAGTGAGAGAGGGGAGAGGAGGTGTAGGAAGAGGGGGAGGGAGAGAGGAGAGGGGGGTGTAGGAAGTGGGAGAGGGGGTGTAGGTAGTTGGGGTGGGGTAGTAAGAGAGGGGGGTGTAGGAAGAGGGGGTAGTGAGAGAGAGGAGAAGTGGAGAGGGGTGTAGGAAGAGGGGGGTAGTGAGAGAGGGGGAGAGGGGGTGTAGGCAGTTGGGGGTAGTGAGAGAGAGAGGGGGGGTGGGGTGTAGGAAGAGGGGGAAGTGAGAGAGGGGGGTGTAGGCAGTGGGGGGTAGTAAGAGAGGGGGTGTAGAGAGTGGGGGTAGTGAGAGAGGGGGAGAGGGTGTGGGGTGTAGGAAGAGGGGGTAGTGAAAGAGGGGGAGAAGGAGAGGGGTGTAGGAAGAGGGGTGGTGAGATAGGGAGGTGTAGGAAGTGGGAGAGGGGGAGGGAGGTGTAGGCTGTGGGGGGGGGTAGTGAGAGAGGGGTGTAGGAAGAGGGGTTAGTGAGAGAGGGGGAGAGGGATGTAGGAAGAGAGGGTCATGAGAGAGGGGGTGTAGGAAGTGGGAGAGGGGGATGGGTGTAGGCAGTGGGGGGTAGTGAGAGAGGGGGAGGGGGTGTAGGAAGTGGGGATCAGCATATCTTCTATGTCCCACTATTACACTGTATAAAGTACATCCCCCACCCACATACACAGGTCTCCTCTCAGAGTGGTCTCTCCCCTGTCCGTGTCACACAATGGTTCTCGGCTGCTCGCCGGTCCCTCCTCCCACCGTCACATCCAATAACACTTACCCAGTCCAGGAAGTGTCCTCCTCCTCCCCGGGCTCTCTTGGTCCCTCCTCCCACCGTCACATCCAATAACACTTACCCAGTCAAGGAAGTGTCCTCCTCCCGGCTCTCTCAGTCCCTCTCTCTCCTCTCAGGACCAGGAGCCCATTGACGCCACCCATCCCACGGCCAAATCCATCCTGCCCCATCCACCCAGGAGCCTCTTATAGGTCCCCCTACTGGCCGCAGCCCTCGGGCACTCAGCCCAAGAGCCTGAATGGTCAGTCCACCCCTGGAGGCGAGCCTTGCACTGGTCACAGAGCAACCACGGCTGGCACTCGCTCGGCATTGCCTCGCCCCCCAGGAGTTGCAAAACAATGACAGAATGGAGAGAAGTGAATGCATGGTTACAACATGCGGCCAGGCGGCCCACCGGGCAAACGCCTGGTATGCCCTATGGCCAGTCCGGGCCTGGTTACAGGATAGCATGACCACAATATTGTCATTCAAAGTGATTGTGCTGAAAGCTGAAAATTGGCCTGGGTAGGAAGGGGGTGAAAGTACCCAGTAGGCAAGGGGTTAACCACTTACAGACCGGAACATTTTTCCCCTTAATGACCAGGCCATTTTTTGCGATACGGCACTTCGTCTCTTTAACTGACAATTGCGCAGTCATGCGACTCTGTACCCTTTTTTCCCACAAGTAGAGTTTTCTTTTGGTGGTATTTGATCACCTCTGCAGTTTTTATTTTTTGCGCTATAAACAAAAAAAGACGGTGAAGAAATAATCCCTTGGTGTATTCTCATGAGTGAAATGGCTGCCACCACACCACTGTGCTCACAGGACCATTACAAAAGAATTTATTAGACTTAAAAATGCCCGCTTACATCAATATAATAAAAGATGTGCTAAGGAAAGACAAACAAACGGTGTTCATGCCACCTCTCACATCACATCCGGTCCGCTGTATACTCCGGTCCACCCTATGCGTTACATCACGTCACGTGCCTTCCTGGGCAGGGCTGGGCTGTGATTGTTTCTAACTGTATGGGGGCTGGGCTGACTGGAGAAGGAGACAGATTGCTGTTCCTAATCACTAGGTACAGCAGATCTCTCTCTAACTCTCCTGTCAGAACGGGATCCGTCTGTTTTCATTGGCAGATCCCTGTTCTGGCTCTCTGAGGAGCGGACATTGCGGCCCCCGTCCAGGCGGATCAGGTCCCCTGCCATACAGGAGGTGCGCACGCTATGACTCCTTAATGGAGCCGACGTAAACCAACAGTGATTTGCGGGAACGTGCCGGCCTGAGGCCATATAATGATCTCGGCTGGTTGGCAAGTGGTTAATATAAAAGTTTTTTTTCCCCCATGACTCCCAGGTAAAATCCCCTTATATCCTACTTCTGGGTATATTTATCATTATATATATATGATATCAGATATATTACTTTCACTATTTCACAGTATAAATGAATCCCTTATAGTAGTGATTATCTGCTGTTTTTGTACTATAAAGTAATATTTTTTTTATCCCCATCATAACAGATGATTAAACAAAATCATGCTGCTGCTACTAAATGTCCTATGCTGGCCATACACGGATTGATTATTGGACGAGAATATTTACACAAATATTTGTATAAAAATTATTTGTACATTTGATGAATGGACGAGTGTAATTAGAAAATTCCACTTGCTTTTAACATTCAATTATAAAATGAATGTAACTTCTGACCACAAACCACATACACGATGTGAAAATTTGTTTGATGGAGAGAAGTTTTCTGCTCTGCTGTTTCAAAATTTCCCGTCACTGTGGTGGAAAATGAATGCCGATTTGAACTCACTAATGGTTAGAAAATTGGATGTTTTTTTGAAAGAAAAATGAGTTTGTGTTTGGCCAGCATAAGTGACATCAGGTGCAGGGAGCTTGTACCCACCTACCTGTCTATGACAAGGGAGTCTGTCATCCATCATATTATATTACACTCCTGTCTGATCATCTGCAAAACAGCGTTTTACCTCTTTTTTTACATTTTAATAATGTTGATCTCTGATTCTGATATGTAGCAGATTCTCCCTCTAATAATACATCTATCTGTCTGTTATTCTCAGAGTGGATTAAATATCCAACTATATATCTATCTGGATATTTATATTTACCGCTGTATATAGATATTCAAGAATATTAACTAAATTATACACCAACCTTTTTTGGAGGTTTTTATCCAATTAGTTGAGTAATCGAAATAATAATTGGGCAACTAATCAATTCTGAAAATAATCATTAGTTTCCGCCCTACAGAGGACCCATTTACTAGTTACCTTGAGGGGGGAATTGTAAGATCCTCAGAGACAAAGCTGCCTGATGTGGGTGGAGTCCTGGTTTAGGGGAACCAATCAGCTCATGTCTAGTAATAATCTTTTTATTTCTATTTTAGTAGATGGACGGGAGATGAGGAAAACCTCAGAGGATTGTCTCACTTTGTCTCCAGACTGTAAAGTAGAAGATGAGGACATCACACAGTATAGTCCAGGAGAAAACCCGACTACCTCAAATGTCCATCCGGCACCACACAGTGTAGATGGACCATCGTATTCCTCTTATCCTGAGGAACCTCAGACTGTGAGGGACGGTGCCGTCCTTCCAACAGAGAAGAGCTTTTCCTGTCCTGAGTGTGGGGAGTGTTTCCCTTCTAAATACCATCTTAATAGGCATAAAAGATCTCATACAGCAGAGAATCCGTATTCTTGTCCTGAGTGTGGGAAGTGTTTCCCTTCTAAATACAAACTTAATGTGCATATAAGATCTCACACAGGAGAGAAGCCGTATTCCTGTCCTGAGTGCAGGAAATGTTTTTCAATGAAGTCCAGTCTTTCCATACATCAGACATCTCACACAGGGCAGAAGCCATATTCCTGTCCTGAGTGTGGGAAATGTTTTTCAGTAAAGTCCAGTCTTTCCACACATCAGAGATCTCACACAAAGGAGAAGCCGTATTCCTGTCCTGTGTGCAGGAAATGTTTTTCAGTGAATGCACATCTTTACAGACATCAGAGATCTCACACGGGGGAGAAGCCACATTCCTGTCCTGAGTGCGAGAAATGTTTTTTAGTGAAGTCCCATCTTTACAGACATCAGAGATCTCACACGGGGGAGAAGCCGTATTCCTGCCCTGAGTGCGGGAAATGTTTTTCACACAAGTCCCATCTCTACATACATCAGAGATTTCACACGGGTGAGAAGCCGTATTCCTGTGCTGAGTGCGGGAAATGTTTTTCAGATAAGTCCAATCTGTACAAACATCAGAGATCTCACACGGGGGAAAAGCCATATTCCTGTTCTGAGTGCGGGAAATGTTTTTCAGTGAAGTCCAATCTTTACTCACATCAGAGATCTCACACAGGGGAGAAGCCGTATTCCTGCCCTGAGTGCGGGAAATGTTTTTCACTGAAGTCCAGTCTTTCCATACATCAGACATCTCACACAGGGGAGAAGCCGTATTCCTGCCCTGAGTGCGGGAAATGTTTTTCACTGAAGTCCCGTCTTTACAAACATCAGAGATCTCACACTGGGGAGAAGCCGTATTCTTGCCCTGAGTGAGTTAAATGTTTATCACTGAAGTCCAATCTTTGCATACATCAGAGATCTCACACGGGGGAGAAGCCGTATTCCTGTCCTGAGTGAGGGAATAGTTCCTCACTGAAGTCCTGTCTTCCTGTACATCAGGGATCCCACACAACCCTCGAGGTGTATTAGTGAATGAATAAGTGCGGGAAATGTCTTCTGTATGAATGTTGCTTGACATCACAGCTCTTTTGTGGAGAAGAAGCACACCCTGATATACACCATGGCTGATCTTCATCATGTAAGAAACAGTTGATAAGGAGATCAGAGATCACCAAAGACATGGATGAAGTGTTGTACCGTGTTGGCCAATGATAGCAGGAGAAAAATAAAAATGGAGTCATTACCTTTCATTGGCTGAGTACATTTTGTGGTGGAAGATTTCACAAACACTTAGAGGTCTATTAAAAAAAAAAAATAGTTGAACGGTTATGACCGGCATTCGTCCAGCCATGATGAATATTGGCCGTATTTTATTTCATACTCTGATTTCCTTGACTCCATCGAATGACCATAATGCAGTATTGCACTAATTGAGGTATTTCAGGAAAAATATCTGACTATGGCCACTAGATGGAGCTGATGATCATAGGAAATCACTGAGTTAAATCACAGCCAGAAATTTTAACAGCTGGATGAATGATTGTCACATTAGTCCAATACATTTTTTTAAAAATAGTCCTCTAAAGCCCCATACACACGGTCGGATTTTCCGATGGATTCTGTCCTATCAGACAATGTTGTCGGAAATTCCGACCGTGTGTAGGCACCATCGGACAGTTTCCATCGGATTGTCCGACGGACAAAGTCCTATCTCCTGCTGGATAGATTTTTTGACAACAAAGTCCGATCACACCAAATCCGATCGTGTGTAGCGAATTCCGACGGACAAAGTGCTACGCATGCTCAGATCACATTACAAGACCAAAGCTATTGGCTACTAGCCTCTACGTAGTCCCGTCGTAGGCAACAAACGTCACCACGTTCAAAATGATCGGATTTTCCGACAACTTTGTCCGACCGTGTGTACGCAAAACCAACATCGGACAAAGTACGACGGACATGATCCAACGGACCTGGTCCTCGGATAATCCGAGCGTGTGTATGGGGCTTTAGTCTCCTTCATCAGACATGTCTTCATACTAATACCTGAGATCATACTCATACACTTATCAGTACAGTACACACTGAAGGATAGAACTTAAATAAGCCAATACTATTAGACTAACCATTGAATTAAAATGAGAAATACCATGTTTGGACTTTAGATGGCGCTAAGTATAATAGCAATAATCTCCAGCTAGTGGCAAATGTAGTATTTTATATTTTAAATCAATTGAAATTATTCGACCAGCAAATAGCCAATTGAACTCCGTTTTCATCTCATTCACACAGAAGGAATGTACATGTATTTTCATTGGGTGAATTATTATGTAATTTATTTATGAATAGACCCCTAAATGTCAGGAGACGTTTATATAAATATGGGAAGTATGTAGCAGATAAATGAATAGACCTCCTAGAAATGTTATTACCAGGCTGCAGCTAGGGGGAGCTCTAATGTTTAGAGTGTGACCACAGCAGAGTGATCCCATCTAGCTCACATTAACCCTTTCACTGCCAGAGCTGGTTTTGTATTATTTTTGCACACATGGTAATATGGAGATTTTGGGCCTGAAGATTAGATAAAACCTTCAAACATATATTTTCTGAAAGCAGAGGCCCTGGAGAATAAAATGGTAAAATGTCACCTTAATTTCCGGGTTTATTTTCTACTTTCCCCCATTTTCTATGGTGTTACATTACTATTACAAAGTATTGTAGAAAATATAACATGTTGTGTATTGTATTGTACACAAATTAATAATGACTCTGCCTCCACATTCCAGACAAGTGATCATCCTGACCAATTGGATTTCTTCCTTTACTATTTCCTGATTTTATGACTTCAATCTTGTTATAAGTAAAACTATAATAAAAAATGTATTGATCGGAAAAAAAGTTGTGTGTGTCGGTAAAATAATGAAAATCTTTGGTACCCAAAATTACTCATAGGTGACGCTTTAACCACTTCAGCCCCTTCCTGACCAGACCACTTTTTGCGATTCGGCACTGCGTCGCTTTAACTGACAATTGCGCAGTTGTGCGACGTTGCACCCAAACAAAATTGATGTCCTTTTTTTCCCACAAATAGAGCTTTCTTTTGGTGCTATTCGATTGCCCCTGCGGTTTTTATTTTTTGCGCTATAAACAAAAATAGAGCAACAATTTTGAAAAAAAAAACTCAATATTTTTTACTTTTTGCTATAATAAATATCCCTCAAAAATATATAAAAAAATGTTTTTCTTTAGTTTAGGCCCATTTGTATTCTTCTACATATTTATGGTAAAGATAGGGCATATATTTATAGCATTTTTATTATTATTTTTTTTATTAGTAATGGCAGCGATTTTTATCAGGACTGTGACATTATGGCGGACACATCGGATAATTTTGAAACATTATGGAACCATTGGCATTAATACAGCGATCAGTGCGATTAAAAATGCATTGATTACTGTAAAAATGTCACTGGCAGTGAAGGAGTTAACACTAGGGGGTGGTGGAGGGGTTAAATGTGTTCCCTGGGTGGTGATTCTAGCTGAAGGGGGAGGGGACTGACTAGAGGAAGTGACAGATCGTGGTTCCTAGCTAATAGGAACACACAATCTGTCAGAACAGAACAGGGAAGTGTGTGTTTACACACACTCGTCCCTGTTCTGTGTCTCCTGGTCACGATCGCTCGTGGCCGGTGGTCATTACGACAGTGGGCAACGAGCTTTGGCACCCCCGCTGTGCAGCGGGTGCGCACGCACCTGCTATCCGGACCCCACGAGCCAATGTACAGTTACGTGGTTTTGTGCAGGGGAGCCAACCTGATGCAGTAAATGTGACCTCCATTTCCTGTAGTAGAGCTCCACTCTACACAGAAATCATGTGACCTCCATTTCCTATAGTGGAGCTCCAGTGTGATGTTTTGGTAATTATAAGTGTATGAGTATGATCTCAGGTATTAATATGAAGACATGTCTGATGAAGGAAACTAAGGGCTCTACCTATAGAAAATTCATGGGATGAATGTGACAATCACTCATCCAGTCATTACATATTACATAGTCTACTTTCCAAAATGGGGTAATTTGGGGGGATTTTAAACTGTCCTGGCATTTTATGCACAATATTTAGACGCTTATGTCACACATCCACCCACTCTTCTAACCACTTGAAGACAAAGCCCTTTCTGACACTTTTTGTTTACATGAAAAAATTATTTTTTTTTGCAAGAAAATTACTTTGAACCCCCAAACATTATATATTTTTTTTTAAAGCAAAGGCCCTACAGATTAAAATGGTGGGTGTTTAATTCTTTCTTTTCACTCAGTATTTGCGCAGCGATTTTTCAAACACATTTTTTTGGGAAGAAACACACTTTTTAAAATTTTAATGAACTAAAACACACTATATTGCCCAAATGTTTGATGAAATAAAAAAGATGATTTCAGGCCGAGTAAATGGATACCAAACATGACATGCTTTAAAATTACGCAGAAACGTGCAGCGGCGACAAACTACATACATTTTTTAAAGCATTTAAACGCCTTTACAGGTTACCACTTTAGATTTACGGAGGAGGTCTACTGCTAAAATTACTGTCCTCAATCTGACCTTCACGGTGATACCTCACATGCATGGTGCAATTGCTGTTTACATATAACGTCAGACGGACGATTGCGTTCGCCTTTGCGCCAGAGCAGGGGGGGACAGGGGTGCTTTTTTTGTTATTATTTATTTTTAAACTGTTCCTTTCATTTATATATTTTTTTTATCATTTTTATTGTTATCTCAGGGAATGTAAATATCCCCTATGATAGCAATAGGTAGTGACAGGTACTCTTTTTTGAAAAAATTGGGGTCTATTAGACCCTAGATCTGTTCTCTGCCCTCAAAGCATCTTACCACACCAAGATCGGTGTGATAAAATGCTTTCCCAATTTCCCAATGGTGCTGTTTACATCCGGCGAAATCTAAGTCATGAAATGGTCATAGATTCCAGTTTCTTAAGCCATAGAGATGATTGGAGCCATTCTGGTCTCTGATCAGCTCTATTGTCAGCTGGCAGAACCACCGGTTGCATTCTTAGGTTCCCTGTTGGGACAGGAGAGCCAGAGAAAACCATGGAAGACGGTGGGAGGGGGGGAAATTCCTTCCTACTGCTTGTAAAAGCAGTCTAGAGGCTAATTAGCTGCTAGGATTGCTTTTACATGAAAGCTGACCGCTGGCTGAAAAGAATGATACCAAGATGATACCTAAACCCGCCGGCATCATTCTGGTATAACCACTCAAAGTCCAGCAACATACAGTACATTGCTGGTCCTTGTTTGGCATATATTGTAATCCGATCGTTCCAAATGAGGTCACGTAGAAAACGTATGACAGGACTATGTAGAGGCCAGTAGCCAATAGCTTTTGTCTCCAAATTTCTTCTGAGCATGCGTGGAACTTTGTGCGTCGGAATTCTCTACACACGATTGGAAAAAGTCTGATCGGATTTTGTTGTCGGAAAATTTTAGATCAGGCTCTCAAATTATTTCTGACGGAAATTTCGACGGAAAAAGCCCGCTAGATCCCACACACGATCAGATTTTCCGACAACATAATCCGATCGGACTTTTTCCATCGGAATATCCGATCGTGTGTACTGGGCATTAGACTTACCATACCTGCAAAGCCAATACAAAAAAACATAGTAAAAAAAAAAATTTTTTTTAATGCAACCTGTGCCTAAAATATATATATGCCGAAGCATGGGGGCATCCTCCCGCAAAAGGTAGGAGCCTCCGCCCCTGCTGCCACCATGCTTCGGCATATATGCTCTTTTTTTTAACTGTGGTGGTGAAATCACCTCTGACAGCGCTGGAGTCACGGCTTTATGTATCGTGGGAGCAATTGCTGTTGCTGTCAAGATAAATAAATCCGCGCTGCAGCTGAATGGCATACCTGAAAACAAAAAACACAATAAAACACAATAAAACATTGCAGAATAGAATACAGTAAAAAAGAGCAGAACAATAGAGAGAGAGAAAGAGAACAATACAACAACAACTATTTTTTTTTTTTTATATTTTATTTATTTATTTATTTTTAACTTATTTTTTAAATTTCTTTTTACACTTTTATTTGTAACTTTAACGGTTCGGTTCTAGGTTCGGGTCTCTCAAAATGCGATGGCATCTTGGGAGACCCTGTAAAAGTGTGCCTAGTCTGAGCAATGCTGTACCCTATGCTAAAACTCCACTAGTGTATGGTAGCATTCAAAACATTCACCAATGCAAAGACCAGGATTGTCCGGACAGTGGGGACAATAATAACGGGTTTCACGCCTATATCCGCGCTTGCTGCAGACACGACATCTTCTTTGGGGGGCTAATTGGGTAGGGGTACTGGGTAGGGGAGAACATAAGGAAAATGCCTCTCATGCAGCCAGCTTACTGCATTTAGCTGGGGAAGATGAGGGGGAGCACCGTCTGGAAACAGAAGGGCTCTGACGATCTCTTCCTGGAATTTAAGGAAGGATCCAGTCCGTCCTGAAGCTCTGTATAGCACATGAGCATTCAGCAAATCCAATTGAAATAAATAAACAGACACTTTTTTGTACCAGCGTCTGGCCTTACAGGCAATTAGGTACAGCGCCAACAACTGGTCGTTGAGGTCCACCCCTCCCATATTTTGGTTATACTCGTGGACACAGAGGGGTTTCTCCACAACACCAGTCACCGTAGTAATTTGGACCGTCGTGTCTGCATGAAGGGAGGTAAGAACGAAAACATTCTTATTATCCCTCCACTTCATAGCGAGCAAGTTATTACACTGCAAGCAGGCTCTCTCCCCCAGCCTAAGATGGGAATCTACAAGCCACTGGGGAAAGTCCCGGCGATTAGGTCGCACAGTGCCACATGCTCCAATCTGATGATCAAACAAATGACTAAAAAGTGGCACGCCCGTGTAATAATTGTCCACGCACAAGTGCTACCCCTTTCCGAATAATGTTGACACCAAGTCCCACACAATCTTGCCAGCGCTCCCTATGTAATCAGGGCAGTTTGTCGGCTCTACGTAAATATCTTTGTCCTCATAAACCATAAAACTACATGTATAACCTGTGATCCTGTCACAGAGCTTATACATCTTGACCCCGTATCTGGCACGCTTGCTGGGAAGGTATTGTTTGAATGACAAGCGGCCAGAAAACGTAATCAGGGACTCATCAACGCAGACAACTTGATCGGGAGTAAACAAGTCTGCAAAATGTTGGTTGAAGTGGTTTACGAGGGGCCGAATTTTGTAGAGCCAAACGTATGCAGGGTCTCCACGAGGACGACAGAGTTCATTGTCGTTGAAGTGCATGAACCGCAAGATCTGCTCGTATCGTGCCCTGGCCATGGAAGCAGAGAACACGGGCATATGGTACATTGGCTCAGTGGACCAATATGGAGGCAACATACCCATTTCAACTACGCCCATGTCAAGGGAAAGGCCCAGAAAGATCTTGAAATTCGGAGACCGTAATTGGTCTCCAATCTCTGGCAAGTGAGGACTGGGGATTAGCGGCGATGAATTGACCAGCGTACAAATTGCTTTGGTCCACAATAGATCTATAGAGATCTTCGGTGAAAAACAGCGAATAAAAATCAAGTGACGTAAAATCAACTGTTTCCACCTGAATGCTGGGTTGGCCAGTGAATGGGGGAAGTACGGGTGATGCAGAAGTGGTGGGTTCCCAATTAGGATTGGCGAATTCTGCAGAAAGGGCACTATGGGCCTGTCTTTGTCTTCTTGGTGGCAGCAGGGCACTACTTGTACTTGTCACCTCACCAGCTTGAACTGCACTTATGGGACTCACCATGTGATACTGCAGTGCTGGATGTATGACCAGGGTATACTAGGCCGCTAGTGCTTGCCAGTTCACCAGAAGGAATAGCGGCACTAGTACTTCTCTTCTCCATATGACTCCGTCGTCAGAGCTATCTGTCATGGAGCCGCTGTCGTCTACAGGATCATATTCTGAGCCTGAATATGACAGATGAGTGACTTCCTCTTCTCTATCTGTCATGCTCAGAACTGTGTAGGCCTCTTCATTACTGTACCTTTGATTTGCCATTTTGGGCTCTAAAGTTAGTGGTACAGTAGTGAGACTCGCAGGTGAAAACCTCCTGACTGTCAGCAAATGTAACAAACGCTACCAAAAAACTGTTAGCGATCGCAGGGATCAAGCCTGACTCTGCGAACGCTGCAGTTATGTGTTTAGTGTTTTGTAAGTGACAGTGATCGATCGATACTGCACTTGGGTGGGCTGGGCTGGGCAGAGGGGCAAAATGCAGGTGCTAGCAGGTATCTGGGCTGATACCACTAACACTGCATTTTTGGGAACCCTAAACTGCGGGGGACGCTAGTATAGATCTGATCAGTTTAGATATCGATCTGTTCAGATACTATACCACTAAGGGAGGTGTATGCTGTATGCGTGGGTGTTAGCGGTACTGGCACTAACCTGACACTGCCTGGGGCGGCGCAGACCCTATCTGACCCTAAAACCTTACTTATATCACCCGCCGGGCGATCAGGGGGGTTAAACATTTATTAGGTAATAAACGGTGGGTGCCTTGAAACTATAAAAAACAAACTAACTAACCAGTGTCACCCGTAATCACGAGGTTAAACATTTATTAGGGGGTAAGGGGGGTACCCTAGACCTAAAGGGGCTAACACAAACTGCCCTAACATTTATTGCAGTCACAATGCACCAATGCAGTAAACAGTAAAAAAAAAATGATATTGGTGTCACTGTAACAGGGGGTGATCAGGGGGTGATCGGGGGGTGAAATGTGTGCCTAGGTGTTCTACTGTACGTGTAGTGTTGTGCAACTCACTTTGGATGTCTTCTCTCCACGGTAACCGGAACGAAAGGCTCCACGAGGAGAGATGACATCACTTCCTCTGCCGCTGTTTACATTACAGCAGCAGAGGAAGCTTTTCAATCACCGGGAGCGATCGCGAGTGGGTGGCCACGTATGAGATGCGCCCCCCGCCCGCAGGAGGCAAGTAACATACCAGTACGTTACTTTGCCTGCCTGTGCCATTCTGCCGACGTATATCGTCGTGAGGTGGTCGGCAAGTGGTTAAGGAATTTGAGAAGTATGGAGCCCTCTCCAATCTCAAAATCACTTTTACTAAATCCGAAGCGATGGGAATAAATCTCCTGCAGCCGCTTATCTCACAACTCTAGATGAACTTTAAATTAAAATGGAATAGTTCTGCACTGACATACTTGGGCACACTAATCCCTTCCAACATATCCAAGATATTCGAATTAAACTTCCCTCCATTACAAAAAAGGAGTTTGTGCTCTCCTGGACAAATGGAATTTGGGACTCCATTCATGGTTTGGCAAATGCAATATCCTCAAAATGAGTATCCTCCCTAAATTCCTATATCTCCTACAGGCTCTACCAATTTCTATCCCTTCTAACTATTTCAAACAGATTCAGAAGTTTTTTTTTATATATATATATATATATGGGCCCATAAACGACCACGTTTTCAAAGGGGTCAACTCACACTACCCAAATAAGGATGAGCCCGGTGTTCGATTCGAACCCATGTTCGAATCGAGCACCGGGTGTTCGCTCGCTCGGCGAGCCCAGAACTATTGGGACCGCTCGCATCAAATTCGTGTGATGCGAGCGGCCCCGCAATGCATTGCGGCCCGCGCAGTGCAATGCTGGCTGATGATTGGCCAAGCATGCACTGTGACCCCGCATGCTTGGCCAATCACAGCGCCGGCAGCGAGGAGAGCCATAATTGGCTACAGGCAGGATGCCTGTAGCCAATTATAGCTCAGGGGCTTTAATACACGCCCCACGGTATAAGAGGCCGCCGCGGCGGCGGCCTCGCATATTATGTTTCACTCACAGTGTCAGCGTGTCAGTGTGCTGCTGACTGCTGACAACAATATGTTCTTTATTTCTGGGGATATGTGTGTGCATGCTGTTAGTACAGCATTGCAGTATCACATCTGGGGGGTGTCTATAGGTAGCCTGTGAAGGAGGGCAGGTTTCCTGTGCTTAGAACTTTCCCTGCAAAAAAGTGTCATTTTTGCAGGAAGAAAGCTATTTAAATCACTCGCGGCTAATGAATTGATGGCTCCTGTAACACAGAGAGCTGTCATTCATTAATAAAAAACAAAAAAAAAAGCGTAGGGGTCCCCCCAAATTCAATAACCAGGCCCTTCAGGTCTGGGATGGATATTAAGGGGGATCCCAGCCAAAAAAAAAAAAAAAAAAATGGCGTAGGGTCCCCCTCAAAATCCATACCAGACCCTTGAGGTCTGGTATGGATTTTAAGGGGAACCCTAGCCAAAAAAAATGGCGTGGGGTCCCCCTCAAAATCCATACCAGACCCTTATCCGAGCACGCAACCTGGCAGGCCGCAGGAAAAGAGGGGGGGACGAGAGCGGCCCCCCCTCTCGCCTGAACCGTACCAGGCCACATGCCCTCAACATTGGGAGGATGCTTTGGGGGTCTAAGACCCCTAAAGCACCTTGTCCCCATGTTGATAAGGACAAGGGCCTCTTCCCCACAACCCTGGCCGGTGGTTGTGGGGGTCTGCGGGCGGGGGGCTTATCGGAATCTGGAAGCCCCCTTTAACAAGGGGACCCCCAGATCCCGGCCCCCCCCCTGTGTGAAATGGTAAGGGGGTACAAAAGTACCCCTACCATTTCACCAAAAAAGTGGCAAAAATGGTAAAAAGGACAGGAGACAGTCTTTGACAATTCCTTTATTAAAATCTTCTTTCTTCTTTCTTCATCCTTCGGTTTCTTCATCTTCTCCTTCCTTCATCTTCTTCCATCTTCTTCTTCCATTTTCTTCTTCCTCCGATCCGCTTCTTCTTGCGCTGGTCTTCTCGTCCTTCTCGTCCGGCATCTTCTTCCGTCGGCGTCGGCGTCGGTGTCTCTGTCTCTTCTTGGGCCGCTCCGCGCAATGGGAGGCTCCCGCTGTGTGAGGCTCCGCTCCGTCTGACAGGTCTTTTATAATGGAGGGCACCTGGTGACCCCGCCCCCTCTGACGCACAGGGACGTCATGGGGAATTCCATGATGGCTTTCCCCATGATGTCAGAGGGGGGCGGGGTCACCAGGTGCCCTCCGTTTTAAAAGACCTGTCAGATGGAGCGGAGCCTCACACAGCGGGAGCCTCCCATTGCGCGGAGCGGCCCAAGAAGACACCGACGCCGACGCCGACGGAAGAAGATGCCGGACGAGAAGGACGAGAAGACCAGCGCAAGAAGAAGCGGATCGGAGGAAGAAGAAAATGGAAGAAGAAGATGGAAGAAGATGAAGGAAGGAGAAGATGAAGAATCCGAAGGATGAAGAAAGAAGAAAGAAGATTTTAATAAAGGAATTGTCAAAGACTGTCTCCTGTCCTTTTTACCATTTTTGCCACTTTTTTGGTGAAATGGTAGGGGTACTTTTGTACCCCCTTACCATTTCACACAGGGGGGGGGCCGGGATCTGGGGGTCCCCTTGTTAAAGGGGGCTTCCAGATTCCGATAAGCCCCCCGCCCGCAGACCCCCACAACCACCGGCCAGGGTTGTGGGGAAGAGGCCCTTGTCCTAATCAACATGGGGACAAGGTGCTTTTGGGGTCTTAGACCCCCAAAGCATCCTCCCAATGTTGAGGGCATGTGGCCTGGTACGGTTCAGGCGAGAGGGGGGGCCGCTCTCGTCCCCCCCTCTTTTCCTGCGGCCTGCCAGGTTGCGTGCTCGGATAAGGGTCTGGTATGGATTTTGAGGGGGACCCCACGCCATTTTTTTTGGCTAGGGTTCCCCTTAAAATCCATACCAGACCTCAAGGGTCTGGTATGGATTTTGAGGGGGACCCTACGCCATTTTTTTTTTTTTTTTTTTGGCTGGGATCCCCCTTAATATCCATCCCAGACCTGAAGGGCCTGGTTATTGAATTTGGGGGGACCCCTACGCTTTTTTTTTTTCATTTTTTTTTTTTTTTTATCAATGACTTTTTTTTATGAATGAGTTTCAATGAATGACTGTTCTCTGTGTTACGGGAGCCGTGAATTAACATTAGCCGCGAGTGATTTTAAATAGCTTTTTTACTTTCAAAAATGACACTTTGCGCAGAGACAGTTCTAAACACGGGAAACATGCGCCCCTTTACAGGCATACTATAGACACCCCCCCAGGTACGAAATTTAAAGGAATATTACACTTTTATTGTTTCAATTTAAGCATTATTAAAATCACTGCTCCTGAAAAAACGGCCGTTTTTAAAAAAAATTTTTGCATTGATACATGTCCCCTGGGGCAGGACCCAGGTCCCCAAACACTTTTTATGACATTAACATGCATATTAGCCTTTAAAATGAGCACTTTTAATTTCGAACGTTCGCATCCATTATAACTAATAGGGTTCTAAAGCTCGCACGGACTTTAGGTCCGTTCGCGGGTTCTGGTGCGAGCCGAACGGGGGGGTGTTCGGCTCATCCCTATACCCAAACAATATGGGGTACTGGAGGTGCCGGATGTATGTAAATACTATCAGGCAATTTATCTGAGTAGGCTCATTGAATGGAATAGACATTGAGACATCAAGTTATGGGTTCAGATGGAACAGGCTCAGAGTGCCATATCTCTCCCCCCCTGGTGTTACCATTCATTGCCTAGGGACATAAAAAAACATCCTCTTATTTGCCACACCACATGACTTTGTTCATCTCTGTTTGTGCAGGTGTCTCTCTCTTCCCCGACTTCGCCACTCTTCCCGATATTGGGGAGCCCGCTCTTTACCCAAGATACAGCCTTTCGGAATCTGAGGGTGTCTGGCTGTTACCAGGCCTCTTATTTTGTGAAGGATAAAGGTTGGCCATCAATCTCTGATCTCAATAACCCCTCGGGATTCTTCTGCCTGGAGTTTTGGTGGGCTCTCCAACTTACTAAATTCTTCAGATCCCTCCCCCCTGAGCAAATTTTGCAAACATCTCACAACTCTGGAGGAGTATTGTTCAGAGGAGGAAGAGGGGGTAATGCCACATACACTATCGACCACCTATAATCTATTGATCACACCCCCAGAGACCTATTCCCTACACTGCCTTGAGGAGTGGGAACTCGATCTTAGTCACACTTTTAGTTTGCAACAAAGGCAACATATCCTTAGATTTACATATAAAGTTTGCATCTGCACGAGAGTGCAGGAAACTAATTTTAAAATCTTAACCAGATGGTACAGGACACTACAAAAAAAATTTCCCACAACTTCAGATTACTGCTGGCGGTGCCAGGAGGATCGGGGCACACTTCTACACATTTTTTGGACCTGTCCCAAGATAGAACACTTCTGGAAAAAAGTTAGGCGTATTGTTCAATGAAATATTTATTCACAGAACGACCGATTCTGGACGACCCAGCCTTTTTTCTTCTCCATGCCTCCAATACCCCAGGGAGGGTCTATAAGAAATAAATCATTTGCCATCTCCTTGATGTCGCTAAGACATGCATCCTCTTAAATGGAAATCCTCACATTCTCCGACCATCGGAATGTGGCTCAAAAAAGTGGATGAAATTAACAAATTAGGAGGATCTCGTCCTCTCAGCACATCATCAGAGCTGTCATTCATTAATAAAAAACAAAAAAAAAAGCGTAGGGGTCCCCCCAAATTCAATAACCAGGCCCTTCAGGTCTGGGATGGATATTAAGGGGGATCCCAGCCAAAAAAAAAAAAAAAATGGCGTAGGGTCCCCCTCAAAATCCATACCAGACCCTTGAGGTCTGGTATGGATTTTAAGGGGAACCCTAGCCAAAAAAAATGGCGTGGGGTCCCCCTCAAAATCCATACCAGACCCTTATCCGAGCACGCAACCTGGCAGGCCGCAGGAAAAGAGGGGGGGACGAGAGCGGCCCCCCCTCTCGCCTGAACCGTACCAGGCCACATGCCCTCAACATTGGGAGGATGCTTTGGGGGTCTAAGACCCCTAAAGCACCTTGTCCCCATGTTGATTAGGACAAGGGCCTCTTCCCCACAACCCTGGCCGGTGGTTGTGGGGGTCTGCGGGCGGGGGGCTTATCGGAATCTGGAAGCCCCCTTTAACAAGGGGACCCCCAGATCCCGCCCCCCCCCTGTGTGAAATGGTAAGGGGGTACAAAAGTACCCCTACCATTTCACCAAAAAAGTGGCAAAAATGGTAAAAAGGACAGGAGACAGTCTTTGACAATTCCTTTATTAAAATCTTCTTTCTTCTTTCTTCATCCTTCGGTTTCTTCATCTTCTCCTTCCTTCATCTTCTTCCATCTTCTTCTTCCATTTTCTTCTTCCTCCGATCCGCTTCTTCTTGCGCTGGTCTTCTCGTCCTTCTCGTCCGGCATCTTCTTCCGTCGGCGTCGGCGTCGGTGTCTCTGTCTCTTCTTGGGCCGCTCCGCGCAATGGGAGGCTCCCGCTGTGTGAGGCTCCGCTCCGTCTGACAGGTCTTTTATAATGGAGGGCACCTGGTGACCCCGCCCCCTCTGACGCACAGGGACGTCATGGGGAATTCCATGATGGCTTTCCCCATGATGTCAGAGGGGGGCGGGGTCACCAGGTGCCCTCCGTTTTAAAAGACCTGTCAGATGGAGCGGAGCCTCACACAGCGGGAGCCTCCCATTGCGCGGAGCGGCCCAAGAAGACACCGACGCCGACGCCGACGGAAGAAGATGCCGGACGAGAAGGACGAGAAGACCAGCGCAAGAAGAAGCGGATCGGAGGAAGAAGAAAATGGAAGAAGAAGATGGAAGAAGATGAAGGAAGGAGAAGATGAAGAATCCGAAGGATGAAGAAAGAAGAAAGAAGATTTTAATAAAGGAATTGTCAAAGACTGTCTCCTGTCCTTTTTACCATTTTTGCCACTTTTTTGGTGAAATGGTAGGGGTACTTTTGTACCCCCTTACCATTTCACACAGGGGGGGGGCCGGGATCTGGGGGTCCCCTTGTTAAAGGGGGCTTCCAGATTCCGATAAGCCCCCCGCCCGCAGACCCCCACAACCACCGGCCAGGGTTGTGGGGAAGAGGCCCTTGTCCTAATCAACATGGGGACAAGGTGCTTTTGGGGTCTTAGACCCCCAAAGCATCCTCCCAATGTTGAGGGCATGTGGCCTGGTACGGTTCAGGTGAGAGGGGGGGCCGCTCTCGTCCCCCCCTCTTTTCCTGCGGCCTGCCAGGTTGCGTGCTCGGATAAGGGTCTGGTATGGATTTTGAGGGGGACCCCACGCCATTTTTTTTGGCTAGGGTTCCCCTTAAAATCCATACCAGACCTCAAGGGTCTGGTAGGGATTTTGAGGGGGACCCTACGCCATTTTTTTTTTTTTTTTTTTTGGCTGGGATCCCCCTTAATATCCATCCCAGACCTGAAGGGCCTGGTTATTGAATTTGGGGGGACCCCTACGCTTTTTTTTTTTCATTTTTTTTTTTTTTTTATCAATGACTTTTTTTTATGAATGAGTTTCAATGAATGACTGTTCTCTGTGTTACGGGAGCCGTGAATTAACATTAGCCGCGAGTGATTTTAAAATAGCTTTTTTACTTTCAAAAATGACACTTTGCGCAGAGACAGTTCTAAACACGGGAAACATGCGCCCCTTTACAGGCATACTATAGACACCCCCCAGGTACGAAATTTAAAGGAATATTACACTTTTATTGTTTCAATTTAAGCATTATTAAAATCACTGCTCCTGAAAAAACGGCCGTTTTTAAAAAAAATTTTTGCATTGATACATGTCCCCTGGGGCAGGACCCAGGTCCCCAAACACTTTTTATGACATTAACATGCATATTAGCCTTTAAAATGAGCACTTTTAATTTCGAACGTTCGCATCCATTATAACTAATAGGGTTCTAAAGCTCGCACGGACTTTAGGTCCGTTCGCGGGTTCTGGTGCGAGCCGAACGGGGGGGTGTTCGGCTCATCCCTATACCCAAACAATATGGGGGACTGGAGGTGCCGGATGTATGTAAATACTATCAGGCAATTCATCTGAGTAGGCTCATTGAAGGAAATAGACATCGAGGCATCAAGTTATGGGTTCAGATGGAACAGGCTCAGAGTGCCATATCTCTCCCCCCCTGGTGTTACCATTCATTGCCTAGGGACATGAAAAACCATCCTCTTATTGGCCAGACCACATGACTTTGTTCATCTCTGTTTGTGCAAGTGTCTCTCTCTTCCCCGACTTCGCCACTCTTCCCGATATTGGGGAGCCCACTCTTTACCCAAGGTACAGCCTTTCGGAATCTGAGGGTGTCTGGCTGTTACCAGGCCTCTTATTTTGTGAAGGATAAAGGTTGGCCATCAATCTCTGATCTCAATAACCCCTCAGGATTCTTCTGCCTGGAGTTTTGGAGGGCTCTCCAACTCACTAATTTCTTTAGATCCCTCCCCTCCCCCAAACATCTCACAACTCTGGAGGAGTATTGTTCAGAGGAGGAGGAGGGGGTGATGCCACATACACTATCGACCACCTATAATCTATTGATCACACCCCCAGAGACCTATTCCCTACACTGCCTTGAGGAGTGGGAACTGGATCTTAGTCGCAGTTTTAGTTTGCAACAAAGGCAACATATCTTTAGATTTACATATAAAGTTTCCATCTGCACGAGAGTGCAGGAAACTAATTTTAAAATCTTAACCAGATGGTACAGGACGCTACAAAAAAAATTTCCCACAACTTCAGATTGCTGCTGGCGGTGCCAGGAGGATCGGGGCACACTTCTACACATTTTTTGGACCTGTCCCAAGATAGAACACTTCTGGAAAAAAGTTTAGGCGTATTGTTCAATGAAATATTTATTCACAGAACGACCGATTCCGGACGACCCAGCCTTTTTTCTTCTCCATGCCTCCAATACCCCAGGGAGGGTCTATAAGAAATAAATCATTTGCCATCTCCTTGATGTCGCTAAGACATGCATCCCTCTTAAATGGAAATCCTCACATTCTCCGACCATCGGAATGTGGCTCAAAAAAGTGGAGGAAATTAACAAATTAGGAGGATCTCGTCCTCTTAGCACATCAACAGGAACGTTACTCCAAAACTTGGTCGTTATGGAACATGTTCGTCTTCTCTGATGAGGGCCCAACCCTTTTTGAATGTGACTCTGTAGACTAAAATGGGCCTGCCAAGACCCTGAATACATTATATACTTCGGAGATACTGCTCACGCATTCCGATTATCGCTTATGTGGTTCACGGTTTCACATTTTGCCCCCCCCCTTTTCTCTCTCCCTTTCTCCCTCTCCTTCTTATTACCTTTCACTTCTCTCTATCATCTTGCTCTTGTCTTCTTCTTACCCTCTACCATCTTTTTCTCGTTCCTCTGTTCAGTGCCTCTACGGCTCTATGGTACTCTTCTTTTTAAAAAAAAGTTTGGAAAATGCTCTGGGCTGGTTCCGTGGGCTCACCCTGCCAAGCAATGTATCCCTTGGCTATGGTCTGCCCTAGTCTTGTCCAGTTTTGAGATTATGTCTTCTCTATGACTAACCAGGTATATAAATGATGCCTTGGACATTTTGTAGGCATAATGTCTTCTTCTGTTTCTAGTATCTCAAGATTTGGGTTGTGCTGTACTGTATGCCAATGTGTCTATGCAATGTTGTGTGTCTTGAACCCTGTCCTTTACTTAAATAAAAGATTTGAAGAACATTGTAGACTGGGTGTTGTGCACATTCAGGTGTGCCACCTGCTGCTGTAGCTCTGCTAAGAGCATCACTAATGTACATTTCAGGTCCAGGTTTATAGACAACATTCAGGCAATAGTTTTGTAACGTTAGAAACATGCTCTCGGGTGCTGCCGCTGGCATTCGTGGTAAGGGAAACTAGCAGTGAAGCCTTTCGGCTTCACAGCCGGTTCCCTACTGCGCATTCACAAAGTGCGCTGCACTTTCTAACTGGCCCGACAGTGGAGGAAGGAGGAGGGGGCCGAACTTCTAAGGAATATCAATGTGGGGAGGTCTCCTGGAAGTGGGGATGGGTACCTGTCAAAAACAGGTACCCACTCCCCTCAAAAGGTGCCAAATGTGGCACTGTAGGTAGGGAGGAAGTAAACAAGCAGAGCTTCCATTTTTGGGTGGAGCTCCACTTGTACCTGTGACCAAACGTTTGATTTGCTGCACTGCATTAATCATGCTTAGAAAGCCAATGCCAAACCACATCCTTGTCCAGAAGCCTTTTCAATGGTCCACAGACTTCTGAGAGACGTGGTAGAAATTTTGCTAAATATGTAATGTAGCGATGGTGGACTATAACTGTAATACTGTATGTTTTCCTCATCATTCTATACCTACTGTATAGTTGTATCCCACCTGGGGGACAGCAGTTGCCGCTGTCCATACCCACCTGGGGGACAGCAGCAGCCGCCGTCCATACCCACCTGGTGGACAGCAGTAGCCCCCGTCCATACCCACCTGGGGGACAGCAGTAGCCCCCGTCCATACCCACCTGGTGGACAGCAGTAGCCCCCGTCCATACTCACCTGGGGGACAGAAGCAGCCGCCGTCCATACCCACCTGGGGGACAGAAGCAGGCGCCACCCATACCCACCAGCCAGAGATACCTGCAGGAATCCTGAGGAAGAAGTGAAGATTGAGGTCAGTTGAGCTGCATTAGTGTGAAAGCAGCCTTAGGTCCCTTTCACTTGATCAGTCCGATTGGGTCTGCCTGTTAATTTTTCGTGCGTCCGTGTGATCCGTCCCTTTCTGTCTGGGTGGAAAGGACTGGAAGGTGCATAAGAGCGGGCTGTGTCCGTGTCTGCTCTGCATATGTAGAGGGGACACAGCCTGTCATCCGCCCGCTACACTCATTGTGGCCCCCAACTGGTTACCAAGTCGCTAAAGTGACCCTCGGGTTAAAGTGTCATCTATGGGCTGTTTTTGAGTACCAAAGTTATTCTTCATTTCAACGGCACAACAAATGTTGGTTATCTATTCACTCAGCACAACCTCATCTTTATATTTTACCCAAAAATTGGCAAAGCATTGTATTTGTGTGTTTTAAACTTCCATTTAGTGTATTTTTTTTACTGATTGACATCATCAATAATGTGACATAAAAAAATTGAAATCACCATTTTAGTCTTTAGGGCCTCTGCTTTCAGAAAATATATGTTTGGGGTTTTATCTAATCTTCACAAAATCTGCATTTTACCATATGTGCAAAAATAATCCAAACCAGCTCTGGCAGTGAAAGGGTTAATGTGAGCTAGATGGGATCACTCTGCTGTGATCACACTCTAAACATTAGAGCTCCCCCTAGCTGCAGCCTGGTAATAACATCCCCATTAAAAATGTCTATGTAATGACGAAACGCGTCTGGGAGGGCGTGCAGTGACGTCACCGCGTTTGTTTCAGGAAGGAGGAAGGGTTTTGAATCGATGCCGGCCGGCGTCTTGCTGAAAATTGTTCAAACGTTCTTTTAAGCTTACGTTTTCACTGCAAATGTGAGTACTATCTTCTTTTAAATAAAAAGTTTAAATTCACCATACAGTATCACACGATGGTCTGCTTTTATTCTTTTTATGTCATCATTTGGATGCACTGCTGAGTGCTGTGACCATTATTAAATCTACCACGCTGTGTCCTACCGGGAGTCTTTTGATACTGAGTGGCTAATCCCTGGATATCATCCCTGGAGGCGTGTGTCTCCTCTAAACGTCAGGATTTCTGCCTAGTGCTCAATCTGAGGGTCGGTTTTTGTCTACCATCTGGTAAGGAGCATATATATTGGTGGTGGCACCCTCTTTGATGTGGAGCACAGCGGTGTGGCATGAAGTATTATCTTTTCTTGATCGCATTTCACTGGAATAAGGATTTATCAAACTAAGCAAACTCATTTTGTGGACTTTTCTAGTGACAATCTCGATCTGTACTAATTATCCACCAGAGTTTATATTTATTTATTCATCTATTCCATACTGTGTTCTCTCTGATATTGTAAATTGGATATTCATTGCTATTATTGGGTTATGGTGTCAAAACTTCCTGAAATACACCCACTGTGAATGCAAATGAGGTAGTTATCTCTATCCGGCATATCGGAATTTACTAATAGTTACCTCCCACTTGGCGCAGTTTTCTTTTCTTGCCTGGTAATAACATTGCTAGGAGGTCTATTCATTTATCTGCTACATACTTCCCATCTTTATATAAACGTCTCCTGACATTTAGGGGTCTATTCATTAATAATTTACATAATAATTCACCCAATGAAAATACATGTACATTCCTTCTGTGTGAATAAGGGGGAAAATGGAGTTTAATTGGCTATTTGCTGGTCGAAAAATTTCCATTGATTTAAAATAGAAAATACTACATTTTCCACTAGCTGGAGATAATTGCTATTATACTTAGCGCCATCTAAAGGCCAAACACAGTATTTCTCATTTTAATTCAATGGTTAGTCTAATAGTGTTGGCTTATTTAAGTTCTATCCTTCAGTGTGTACTGTACTGATAAGTGTATGAGTATGATCTCAGGTATTAGTATGAAGACATGTCTGATGAAGGAGACTAAAAGGTCTATTTTTCAAAAAATGTATTGGACTAATGTGACAATCATTCATCCAGCTGTTACAATTTCTGGCTGTGATGAAACACAGTGATTTCCTATGATCATCAGCTCCATCTAGTGGCCATAATCTGGTATTTTTCCTGAAATACCTCAATTAGTGCAATACTGCATTATGGTCATTAGATGGAGTCAAGGAAATCAGAGTATGAAATAAAATACGGCCAATATTCATCATGGCTGGACGAATGCCGGTCATAACCGTTCAACTATTTTTTTTAATTAGACCTCTAAGTGTTTGTAAAATCTTCCACCACAAAATGTACTCAGCCAATGAGAGGTAATGACTCCATTTTTATTTTTCTCCTGCTATCAATGGCCAACACGGTACAACACTTCATCCATGTCTTTGGTGATCTCTGATCTCCTTATCAACTGTTTCTTACATGATGAAGATCAGCCATGGAGTATATCTGAGGTGTATATCAGGGTGTGCTTCTTCCCCACATGAGAGCTGTGATGTCCAGCAACATTCATATAGAAGACATTTCCCACACTCAAGGCACTAATACACCTCGAGGGTTGTGTGGGATCCCTGATGTACAGGAAGACAGGACTTCAGTGAGGAACAATTCCCTCACTCAGGACAGGAATACGGCTTCTCCCCCGTGTGAGATCTCTGATGTCTGGAAAGATCGGAATTCCTTGAAAAACATTTCCCGCACTCAGGACAGGAATACGGCTTCTCCCCCGTGTGAGATCTCTGATGTGTGTAAAGATTGCACTTCTGTGGAAAACATTTCCCGCACTCAGGACAGGAATACGGCTTCTCCCCCGTGTGAGATCTCTGATGTGTGGAAAGATAGGACTTCTGTGGAAAACATTTCCCGCACTCAGGACAGGAATACGGCTTCTCCCCCGTGTGAGATCTCTGATGTGTGTCAAGATCCGACTTCTGTGAAAAACTTCCCGCACTCAGGACTACGGCTTCTCCCCTGTGTGAGATCTCTGATGTGTGGAAAGATTGGACTTCCGTGGAAAACATTTCCCGCACTCAGGACAGGAATACGGCTTCTCCCCTGTGTGAGATCTCTGATGTGTGGAAAGATAGGACTTCTGTGGAAAACATTTCCCGCACTCAGAACAGGAATACGGCTTCTCCCCCGTGTGAGATCTCTGATGTCTATAAAGATGGGACTTCACTGAAAAAACATTTCCCGCACTCAGGACAGGAATACGGCTTCTCCCCGTGTGAGATCTCTGATGTGTGTCAAGACTGGACTTCTGTGGAAAACATTTCCCACACTCAGGACAGGAATACAGCTTCTCCCCCGTGTGAGATCTCGTGTGAAAAACATTTCCCGCACTCAGCACAGGAATACGGCTTCTCCCCCGTGTGAGATCTCTGATGTGTGGAAAGATAGGACTTCACTAAAAAACATTTCCCGCACTCAGGACAGGAATACGGCTTCTCCCCCGTGTGAGATCTCTGATGTGTGTAAAGATGGGACTTCGCTGAAAAACATTTCCCGCACTCAGGACAGGAATGCGGCTTCTCCCCCGTGTGAGATCTCTGATGTCTGTAAAGATGGGACTTCACTGAAAAACATTTCCCACACTCAGGACAGGAATACTACGGCTTCTCCCCCGTGTGAGATCTCTGATGTGTGTCAAGACTGGACTTCACTGAAAAACATTTCCCGCACTCAGGACAGGAATGCGGCTTCTCCCCCGTGTGAGATCTTATATGCCTATTAAGCTTGGATTTATCAGGGAAACACTTCCCACACTCAGTACAGGAAAAGCTCTTCTCTGTTGGAAGGACGGCACCGTCCCTCACAGTCTGAGGTTCCTCAGGATAAGAGGAATACGATGGTCCATCTACACTGTGTGGTGCCGGATGGACATTTGAGGTAGTCGGGTTTTCTCCTGGACTATACTGTGTGATGTCCTCATCTTCTACTTTACAGTCTGGAGACAAAGTGAGACAATCCTCTGAGGTTTTCCTCATCTCCCGTCCATCTACTAAAATAGAGATAAAAAGATTATTACTAGACATGAGCTGATTGGTTCCCCTAAACCAGGACTCCGCCCACATCAGGCAGCTTTGTCTCTGAGGATCTTACAATTCCCCCCTCAAGGTAACTAGTAAATGGGTCCTCTGTAGGGCGGCAACTAATGATTATTTTCAGAATTGATTAGTTGGCCGATTATTGTCTTTATTATGGACTAAGCGAGCATGGCGAGCATGGCATCAATCTAAGTCCCTGCAAGACTTTACCCTCTACAAATACAACTCCTGCCTCCACACTGCTAAACAAACCTACTACAACCCTCTCATCCAAACCTCGTCATCTCTTTTCTACCCTTAATTCCTTACTTCACCCCCCACTGCCCCCACCCCCCACTGCCCCCACCCAACAACTTGCTTACAGCTCAACAGATTGCCAACCATTTCAAAAGCAAAATCGACACAATTCACAAGGAGAAATCCAGAATTCAACTTCCTCCCCTACCCAACACAACAGGTCCAACACCACACTCAATACTCTCCTCCTTCTGCCCAGTTACCACCGATAAACTTGATAAACTCCTCTCCATGGCCCTCCTCACTACCTGTCCTCTGGACCCTGTCCCCTCACAATTACTGCGACCGCCTTCCCGCTCTATATTAAAATTCCCTAACCCCAACCTTCAACCTCTCCCTCTCCTCCGGCACCTTTCCTTCCCCGCTCAAACATGCACTGGTTACCCCCATACTTAAAAAACTCTCACTAGACCCCACTTGTTTGAATAACTTAAGACCCATCTCCCTGCTCCCATTTGCCTCCAAGCTCATCGAACGCCTTGTCCATGAGGGAATGAGTCGCTACCTCACAGACAACAACCTTCTCCACCCCCTACAGTCCGGCTTCCGTCCACAACATTCCACGGAAACTGCCCTACTAAAACTCACCAATCACCTACTAACTGCTAAAACCAATGGCCACTACTCCATACTCATACTCTTATGCCGCGTACACACGGTCGGAATTCTCGTCGGAAAAAGCTCTGATGGTTTTCCCGTCGGAAATCCGACGGAATTTCGCTCAAACTGTCTTGCCTACACACGGTCACACCAAATTCCGACGGTCAGTAACACAGCGGCATAAAACACGTTCGACAGCACTATAGAAGGGAAGTTTAATGCTTCCGAGCATGCGTCAAATTGTTTCCGAGCATGCCTCGGAATTTTGCGTGTCGGAATTGCATACACATGATCGGAAAATCCGATAGAAAGGTTTTTCGTCTGAAAAATTGAGAACAGGTTCTCAATCCAAAGTCCGTCGGAAATTCCGACAGAAAAAGACCGATGGGCATGCAGACGGTCGGAAATTCCATTGAAAAGCTCCCATCGGAAATTCCCAGCGTGTGTACACGGCATAAGACCTCTCTGCTGCCTTCGACACAGTTGACCACCTGCTCCTCCTCAGGAAACTCCACTCCCTTGGCCTCTGTGATTCTGCTTTATCCGGGTTCTCCTCCTACCTATCTCAGCGCACTTTCAGTGTCACTTACAACTCCATCTCCTCCGCTCCCCTTCCTCTCTCTGTTGGGGTACCCCAGGGCTCCGTCCTTGGGCCCCTCCTATTCTCGCTCTATACCTCTTCCCTGGGCCAGTTGTTAACCTCCCATGGCTTCCAATACCACCTCTATGCCGACGACACCCAGATCCATCTCTTCACTCCTCAACTCACCCCCTCCATCTCCTCACAGATCTCAAACTTACTGAATGACATCTCGGTATGGATGTCACACCACTTCCTCAAACTCAATCTTTCTAAAACTGAGCTTGTTATATTTCCTCCTTCCCGGTCCCCTCCCCCTGTGACTTTACCATTAATAACAACAACACAACCATTGGTCCCTCCACACATGCCAGGGTCCTGGTTGTAATCCTTGACTCTGACCTCTCCTTCTCCCCACATCCAATCACTGGCTAAATCCTGCCGCCTTCACCTCCCCAACATCTCCAGAATTCCACCCTTCCTGACTAATGACACCACAAAGCAACTCATTCACTCCTTGATTATTTCCAGACTACTGCAACTCCCTCCTTAATGGCCGACCCTTACACAGGCTCCTCCCCCTTCAGTCTATTATGAATGCTGCTGGTAGACTAATACACCTCACTAACCGATCCGTGACTGCCGCCCCTCTCTGCCAATCCCTTCACTCGCTTCCCCTACCCCACCGTATAAAATTCAAAATGCTAACCACAACATACAAAGCCATCCACAACATCGCCCCCTTCTACATCATCAACCTCATCTGCAGATATCGCCCAAATCCTCCTCTCTGCTCCTCCCAGAACCTCCTGCTCTCTAGCTCCCTTGTTACCTCCTCTCATGCTCATCTTCAGGACTTCTCCAGAGCCTCTCCCATCCTATGAAATTCCCTGCCCCGATATATCCGATCAGCCCCTACCCTGTCCACCTTTAGGAGATCCCTGAAAACTCACTTATTCAGGGAAGCCTATCCCACACCCACCAAACAACTTTCCCGAGCCACCACCATCAAATAATTCCTCGCATCTATTACCTTTTGTACCACCACCCCCTCTCTTTATAATGTAAGCTCTACGAGCCGGGCCCTCCTGTCCCTTCTGTATTGAACTGTACTGTAATTGTGCTGTATATTGTAAAGCGCTGCGTAAACTGTTGGCGCTATATAAATCATGTATAATAATAATGTATAATAATCTTGGAGATGTTGCGGAGGTTAAGGCGGCAAATTTTGGATAGCGAAGGTATGTGGGGCCGAAAGGTTAGTACAGAGTCCAAGATTATGCCTAGTACCTTGGCGTGGGGGGACGAGTTGATAGTTGACCCGCTGATATTGACAGAGAAGTCAGGGGACGAGGCACATGGGGAGGAAATATTATGAGCTCGGTTTTGGATAGGTTGAGTTTGAGGAAGTGATGTGACATCCAGGCTGATATGTCTACTAGTAAGTTGGTGATGTGTGAGGAGACAGATGGAGAGAGCTGGGTGGTGGAGAGATAGATTTGGGTGTCATCAGCATAGAGAGGATATTGAAAGCCATGGGAGGCAATCAACTGACCCAGGGAGGTGGTGTCGATTTAGAAAAGGAGAGGTCCAAGAACAGAACCTTGGGGGATCCCAACAGAGAAAGGAAGAGGAGACCCAACGGAGAAAGGAAGAGGAGAGGAGGAAGTAGAGTTGTGACACTGAAGGAGCGGTGGGATGAGGACCAGCGAAGAGTACAGTCATGGAGACCAAAGGAGTGGAGTTTATTGATGAGGAGGGGGTGGTCCACTGTGTCAACAGAGAGATCCAGGAGAAGTAGTACAGAATAGTGTCCGCTGGTTTTAGCCATTAGTAGGTCATTTGAGAGTTTAATGAGAGCAGTTTCTGTGGAGTGTTGAGGGTAAAATCCAGACTGAAGAAGTTTGTTCATGGTCAGATAGTCGCTCAGTCGGTTGTAGACTATTCTTTCAAGAAGTTTGGAAGAGAAGGCGAGTAAGGAGATGGGGCGTAGGTTGTTAAGATTGGTGGGGTCCAGTGAGGGCTTTTTAAGTATGGGGGTGACTAGCGCATGTTTTAGAGAATTTGGGATGATTCCACAAGAGAGGGAGAGGTTGAAAATGTGAATTAGAGAGTGTAGAATCGAGTCAGAGGGTGAGCGTAGCATTTGCGATGGAGCAGGATCCAGGGGGCAGGTGGTTAGATGAGTGTTAGATAAAAGTTTAGCAACCTCATTAATAGTAGCAGGGCTGAATGAGAGAAGTAATGATTGTATCTGTGGACATGGGGTGTTGCGCGGGGGAGGTTTTTGCACGTTGGAGATCCCCTCATGAATTGTAACACTCTTATTGTTGAAGTGATAGGCAATCTCCTGGGCAGTGAGTGAGTTATGCCACGTACACACGACTTAGTCCCGCAGACAATCCGCCGGACTTTCCGAACGAGCGGACTCGCCCACACTAAAAATATTTAAAAAAATATGGACTCTGTTGGGGGGACCCCCACCCCATTTTTTCTGGCGGACTAGGTCCGGTGGACAATCTCCCAGAATTTTGGTGGAGGTCCACCGGACTTTTGAAATGAACGGACTTGCCCACACACGGAGTAAAGTCCGTTCATTTTGATTGTGACTGCAGGTAGACGGGACTAGCGAAGGAAGTCAATGCGTTGGGCAAAGACAGATGATGGAGGCCCAGGGTTTGGGGATGTGTCACCAGAGGTTAGGAGAAGCAGGAGGGTGGGGGAGGTGTCACCAGAGGTTAGGAGAAGCAGGAGGGCGGGGGAGGTAATGTGGGAATGTGATTTGTATGAAGGGGCGTGTCTCAGAGTACTGGAGGTTTTATCAGTATATGGATGTAGAATGAGCAAGAGTTGGCAGGAGCAGTAATAGGGAGAGGACAGAAGGGGGTGATATATATAAGCAGGGGGTGGAGAAGAGGGGTGAAGGTAAGAGAGTTTGAGGAGAGAGGACACAAGTGTCAGAAGGAGTGGTAGAGAGCGCATGTTACAGAGTGGAAGGAGACATGAATAGAGAGACGGGTCATCTGAAGTCTGTTTGGTGCTTTGCAGTGCAGTTTGTTATATTTGTTTGCTTCGTGCAATCACTGAAGTGCAGAGATTGAAGTGCAAATCACTTGTAGAATCACTTAGAGAAAGAAGCCCCTGCAATGTGCTCCCCCAGCAAAGGTCTAGTAACATCTATGGGGAAAATGAACATTTTGCTGCCAGCTGAACCCCAGAATCTCCATAAATCCAGTCTAGATACATAAATTGTGTCTGCAGCACAGAGAAGGAAGATTATCCGAGAGAAATACAGGAATACAGGACGGGGAACACAGCTCAGGAAAGTGACCAGGGGATTACAGGCTGATATCACCCAGTCCCCGCCCTACTCTGGACCAATCAGTGAGCAGTATGGGTGGAGGAATGTATTTAGTGTTAATGACCCACCTGTACTGATCTCTGTAGGAGTGTCCTCCTCTATAAATGTCCCCGTTATTCCATCCTCCTCCATAGACTGCTGATCATCCCTCACATACCTCTCTTCTTCTTCTTCTGCTTTAACCTCAAATTCTATATCGATTGGATCTCCACTCTAAACCAAGAAAATGAGAGAGAATATCATCTGTAAGATATAAGATTTATTATTGTGACATCACATAAAAAATACACACATCATCTCTAGGAGTCCATGTTCTAGATGATCCATCCCACCAACCTTGTAACAGTGGGGGATGGTGTGATCTTCCTGTGTGGAATCCCGGGAATACAGAGGACGAGGACATCTCTCTGGTGGGTTCCTGGTATTTGGTGGCTCCATCATATCCTTGTGTCCTTCTGAAAACTCCTCCATCACTCCATACTCCTCATCCTCCTCTTTATACTCTTCTTTAACATCAATATTATCATCCCCGAGGTTTCCACTCTGAATATATAATAAAACATTCATTGTAACAATCATGCTGTGTATAAATCAGAACTACCAATAATTGTCAATCATCTACCTGATGATGGTGGGGGATGGTGTGACCTTCCTGTGTGGAATCCCAGGAATACAGAGGACGGGGACATCTCTCTGGTGGGTTTCTGTAGCTGGATGACTCCACCATGGTGTCCTGGTACAGATCTTTGTGTTCTTTTAGAGACTCCTCCATCACCCCATCCTCATCATCCTCCTCTTTTATCTCTTCTTCAACTTCAACTTTAGAATCTCTCAGGTTTCCACTCTGAATATATAATAAAATGACATCAATGGTAACAATGCAGATAATGTACAGATCCTAATGATACTATCAGTGATTGTTCCTCATCTACCTGATGATGGTGGGGGATGGGGTGACCTTCCTGTGTGGAATCCCGGGAATACAGAGGACGGGGACATCTCTCTGGTGGGTTCCCATTACTGGATCCATCTGTAGGAAACACACACACTGACTGAATACATTGTTTCTATGTGTTTATCAGATGATGGGGGATCTAGGTGGAGCCTCCGTACTGCTCTCTCCTTTACAATAAAGTCTCCTCTTACCCGGTGATGTGAGGGGCGGCTGATTGTCCATCATGACGTCCTTGTAGAGATCCTTGTGTCCTTCTAAATACTCCCACTCCTCCATGGAGAAATAGACAGTGACATCCTGACACCTTATAGGAACCTGACACACACAATGATACAGTCACCATCCAGACACATCCCTTGTCTGTTACTGGATAATGTCCCAGAATTCCCAGCACCGCTCACCTCTCCTCCATCATCTCTCTGGTGACTTCTAGAATCTTCTTTGTATTTCTCTATTCTATCAGGGAGGGAGGTGGAGGCAATGTGATGGTCATATGATCTCCAGACTTCACAGGAGGAAAACTCTAGATCTGAACACAAATAGTAAAATCAAATGATATTCCCAGAATCCTCCTCACCTCCCTATTCAGGTCTCCATTTTATTAAAGCCCCACTTCAGGCTGAGGTATAATTTACCCACACAGGACCCCCACACTATGCAGGTTAAAAGCTTGTAGCAGGTATTCTGATGTCATTACATACAATGCAGGACCAACAGTCCAACTTTGTAATGCCCGTACACACGATCAGAAATTCTGCCAGCAAAAGTCGGATGTGCCAAGGATCCGCCCACATCCTAAGAGGTCATAGGACATATAGACTCTGGATAGAGGGACATTGGGAGGAGGAGCTGTGAGGTCAGTGTGATGTCATAGGACATATAGACTCTGGATGGAGGGACATTGGGAGGAGGAGCTGTGAGGTCAGTGTGATGTCATAGGACATATAGACTCTGGATGGAGGGACATTGGGGAGGAGGAGCTGTGAGGGAACTTTGTCAGTGTGATGTCATAGGACATATAGACTCTGGATACAGTAAGGCAGGAGAGATGCACAGTATATCTAGTACAATGCAAACTTTGATAATGTTGAAGTAAATCAATAAACATTGATACATCTGTAATGTTATTAGGTACAAGGTAGCTGTGAGTTAATAAAGATTCTCAGTGTGATGTCATAGGACATATAGACTACTTGGATGGAGGAGGTGATGTCAATAGGACATATAGACTCTGGATGGAGGGACATTGGGAGGAGGAGCTGTGAGGTCAGTGTGATGTCATAGGACATATAGACTCTGGATGGAGGGACATTGGGAGGAGGAGCTGTGAGGTCAGTGTGATGTCATAGGACATATAGACTCTGGATGGAGGGACATTTGGATGGGGAGATTTGAGGGGTCCTCTATATGAGGCTCCTGTGCAAATCAAATCATTGTTCCTGGGTGTGTCCTTCCTCTCCTAAACTTAAGAGTGAACTTTGACCTTTACCATACAGAAATCTGTCAGGAATCTGTGAAAGTAAGCTCTCATGTGATCCGCTGACGTGCGGAGGAATGGAGTTTAAATAGCAGACAATTTTCTCCAAAGCTCCTAATGGTGGGGATGGATTTTGCTGAGTGCTGGTGCCAAGTTTCCACCCCCCAGGATCACTGCAGGTGTGGAGAAAAGCTGTGTAAGAGGATCAACTTGCGCGCTTACAAATAGCCTTAACACGCCGGCAAGTCTGATAACTAGACTGACAACAGGAACAACCCGGATCAGGATCATCAACTCAGTCATCCTAGTACCATCAACTTCATCCTCCCGCCATGTGCTACTTCAAATACTTAGCAGAAGTGCTCCACAGGCTAAGGAACACCACCTCAACATTGCCAGCCTCCGTTTAAAAAATTCTACGGAAAGAACAACTTCTAAAGACCGACCTACGATCAACCATCAAACACAGGAAGATACCAACCCAACCACAACAATTAGCATGCGCCATGATCAACACCAGGTCTGCAGCCAAACACAGACAGGAAGTACACGACTTCATCACCCAAAACAACATAGATTGCCTCTTCATCATGGAAAGCTGGCTAACGCCCGACTGTAACACCATCCTCACCGAATTGGTGCCGGAGATCTACAGGATCCTAACTGAGCATCGGATATGAAAAAAAGGAGGATGCCTAGCAGTGATTTTTAAATCGCACCTGGTGCTCACCAAACCAATTTTGCAGAACTCAGTGCCTTTTATGGAGACACTGACGCTACATCTTCAATCATCACCCCATGACACCACTCACATTCTACTCTGCTATAGACCACCAGGACCAAAGACCAATCTTCTTACACCCCTCACGGAATTCATCTCAATACACACCCTGAAATCCAAAAACCTCCTGGTACTTGGAGACTTTAATCTCTGGGCAAACTCTACCCAAGACCCTATTGCGACCACCTGCATCAAACAACTGGAAGAACTGGGTCTCCAGCAACTGATAAAGACTCCCACACACAGCTCAGGACACACCCTGGACCTCATCTTCAAACAAAATTTGGACATCAACATACTCGACAACCTACCACTACCATGGACGGACCACCACGCCATCAAATTTAAAATCTCCACTAATACCACCCATCTAAAACAGAAACCTGCAACAACAACTCATTGGACCAGATCGCAGAAGAAACTGCACACCGAAACCTTCAAAACCACTTTATTAAACAAAATAGCAACACACTCAACGGAACAAACACTCAGCTCCCTAAACAATGTATTACTACAAACAGCAGACTCAGTGGCTCCAAAACACAGAACACTCATCGGGAGGAAAAACTCGGGATGGTTTAATATCTCTCTCACACAACTCAAGCAAGAACACAGAAGAGCTGAAAGAGCATGGAGAAGAAATCCTACCAAGGAAAATCAGACAAACTACAAAGGACTCACGGAGAATTATCACAAAGCAATCTTCAAAGCTAAACAAGATTATTTTTCAAATACCATTTCATCGGCCTTAAACCGCCCTCGGGAACTTTTTAAAATAGTTGCTCAGTCAATGAACCCGGTATGTTTAGAGCCCCCAGCAAACGAAACTCAAGCTTTCTGCAATGAATTATCAGATCTTTTCATTGACAAAAATCGACAACATCCGGAAAATAATTCATCAGAAAAAAAAAACATCCAAATCGCAGTCAACCAGAGCAAAAAGAAGACTTCAACACAAACATCCCACAACCACCAAAGTTTTCTCTGATCCCAATCACCACGGACACCACTAAAAACATCATCAAAAACCTCAGAGACAGCACATCTCCGATTGACATCATCCCCACAAAACTCCTAAAAGAATGCTCCGACATCTTGGCTCGCACCCTAACTCACCTCATAAATCAATCATTTAGAGAAGGGATTGTTCCGGGCACCCTCAAACAAGGGATCATCAAACCCCTGCTAAAGAAACCCAACCTCGACCCTCGGGACCCAAACCACCGCAGACCGATAACAAGCCTCAACACCATCTCCAAGATTATGGAGAAGGCGGTAGTACAACAGATACAACGCCACCTGGACACACACAAACTCCTGGACCCTCTACAATCAGGCTTCTGCCCAGGCCATGGTACAGAAACAGCCCTCCTGAAGATATGGGACGACGCCCTCGAAGCAGCAGATGACGGAGAATCATGTCTCCTGATACTGTTGGACCTCAGTGCAGCGTTTGATACTGTGGACCACAATACTCTACTCATCCGCCTCACAGAAGTAGCAGGAGTCACAGACTCAGATCTACAATGGTTCGCATCCTTCTTAGGAAATCGTTCTCAGACAGTGAAACTAGGAGCTTTTATCTCTGAAACCCGGGCAATCTCTTGTGGAGTCCCTCAAGGATCACCCTTGTCGCCAGTGCTCTTCAACATCTACATTCGCCCACTTCCCAACATCATCAGAAGGTCAGACCTCTGCTTCCACTCATACGCTGACGACACGCAATTATATTTTCGTATCACCAGACAAAAAGACAATCATCAGCAAGTAGAAAAATGCCTCACTCTGATAGACGACTGGATGACCACTAGCTCCCTCAAACTAAACGAATCGAAAACAGAACTTCTTATGCTACATGCAAATCAAAACTCCCGAAACAAGATCCCTTGGACACCACCCACCATCTTTGGACAGACCATCTCCCCAAGGACCAAGGTCAAGAGTCTCGGAGTCATCTTTGACTCTGAAATGTCAATGGATGCACAAATAGGAGCAGTAGTCAGTGGTTCTCACCATCTGCTCCGCCTGCTACGCAGACTCATCCCCTTCATTCCAAAGGAGGACAAAGCAGTGGTGGTTGGAACAGTCATTAATTCACAACTTGACTACGCAAACTCCCTTTACATAGGATTACCCCAATATCAACTTGCGCGCTTACAACTCATCCAAAACACGGCGGCAAGACTGATAACAGGAAAAAAACCCTGGGAATCCATCTCCCCTTCCCTGAGGAGCCTACATTGGCTAACCGTAAAGAATCGGGTCACATTCAAGACCCTCTGCCTCACCCACAAATGCACCCATGGAGACGCTCCGCAATACCTTCTCGAGAAAATAAAACACTTCACACCCAATCGCAGTCTTCGATCATCTAACCAAAACCTCCTCCTCATTCCCAAATCCCGCTACAAATCAAAGAGGGATCGAAGATTCGCTGTCCAAGGACCACGGCTATGGAATGCTCTACTGACCTACATCCACATGGAAGAAAACCATCAGGCCTTCAGGAAAAAACTCAAGACCACCTCTTCTAAGAAGCTTGACAACAAAGCACCAATACAGAGCCTTGAGGCGATTCAGTTCGCATTGTAGCGCTATACAAATTATTCATTCATTCGTATGGAGGAGAGATGAGGAGGAGATCCAGGAATCAGGATAAAGGTCAGGACAAGCAACAGACGAGCGCATCCAAGAGATGAAGCCGGGGTCACTACACAGAAAATCAATCCAAGGAAACAACAGGCAGGACGAGGAATAGCAAGAAGGAGCTCAGAGACAAATGAGAATATTGCTCAGCCAATGGGAGATTATCTCAGCATGACTTACATAATGAAGGAGATGAGGGGGAGGGGAGGAAGTCACTTATGGTGACCATAGAGACATGGAAATTCAGCTGGTTCAGCAGGGATCGGTCACATCTCCATCCATGTGTGGTCACTGCCGGATAAAAGTCACTCGAACAGCGGCTGCAGCCAATAGCTTCATCACTGATCTGTGTATTCTGAGAGCGGAGGAGCGCCCCCCATTGTCAGAATACAATAGTGCAGCGGGGAGGATTCCCCCATCCCCCTCCAATGTGTGGATGGGGGAATCACTTCAGTTTTTTCCTCTCATCCCGCTGGATGAACGATAAAACTGAACCATGTATGGCCAGATTTGGAGGGAAGATATATTAATCATCAACTGATCCCCCTGAAGGGGTTAATCTACATTTCCACACTATATATGTGTGTATCATCATCTGCTGGAGATAAAAGACATCACAGTGACTATGGAGGAAGAGGACGGACATGACGGGGGGTTACTGGGTGTAAATAGAAAATAAGATCTTATTACCTCCTCTGCTGCCTCTTCCAGCAATGTCTCCTTTGTACTTCGTACCTCATGGAACTTCCTGTCTGCATCTGACATCACTTCCTGTGTGTGCCAACATCACTTCCTGTCTTCCATAGAGACTTCCTGTCTGGGTAGAAGTGAGATCACCACCTTGTGGAGATCAGAGGAACTGCAGAAACGTCTGGTAGTGTGAACACGGCCTTGTGCTGTGTGTGTATGTACTGTATATCCTTATAGATGGGGTCATCTCCACTCCCACCAAGGGGGATAGAAATATATTACTGCTCGGGGGGGGGGGGGGGGACATTTTGGCCCCTTTGATTTTGCAGTAAAATTGATGTCAGATTTAGTCATGTAGAACATCTGTTATATGGATACAAAGATCCCCAGCCGAGAGTAAAGGGTGGAAATGGCTCCTGATCCCCAGATTTGGGCAATTATGTCACCAATATAAATAGAATAAAACCTGCGCTATGTGTAACAACTCAAATACCTACAGAAATAACTTATACCGGACTGCTGCTGTAACAAAGGTAAGTATTCCCTTTATCACCTAGAAGAGCATTATGTGTCACAGCGCTGTCCTATTGTGTGTGCACATAAATCATCACAAATACACTAAAATATGTGGAGACATTCATATATAAAGTGCTAGGGGCTCAAATAATATTCTCTGCAGATCTACTGCTTCCACTTTACACCTACTTCACTGATCTTATGGTGTTTATCAATAAATGAAGTAAACTGATCCATGTGCAAATTCATATACAACATAAAGTGCTTTGTGCTCAAGATGATGTTCCCTGCAGATCCACTGCTTCCACTTTGCACCTACTTCTTTAATGTTATAATATTTGCTGCTATATTAAATAAATTAAAAATCTGTGCAAATTCATGTAATCATACAATATGTTGTGCTCAATATAGTGTTCTCTGCAAGTTCACTGCTTCCACTTTGCATCTACTTCAAAAAAGATTTTTTTTTTTGCTTAAAAAAATCCACAAATCAATAAAAATCCCCACTAAGGCTGGATTCACACCTATGCATTTTTTCTGCATTTTGCAGATTTGCACTCCAGAACGTGTCCCATAGGAAACCATGTTAATTGGACTGCAGTGCAAATTTGCAAAATGCAAAAAGCACTAAAAATGCATAGGTGTGAATCCAGCCTAAGGGGGGCGCCCTCACAATCACGTGTATAAGAGGTGGAAGAAGGCGTGGCTACACTACAGCTGGCACAGTTTGGAGCACCGAGAACGTCACACCTTATTATTTTTTTAGCAAAATACTTTTTTTGAAGTAGATGCAAAGTGGAAGCAGTGGACTTGCAGAGAACACTATATTGAGCACAAAATATTGTATGATTACATGAATTTGCACAGATATTTAGTTTATTTAATATAGCAACAAATATTATAAGATGAATGAAGTAGGTGCAAAGTGGAAGCAGTGGATCTGCAGGGAACATCATCTTGAGCACAAAGCACTTTATGTTGTATATGAATTTGCACATGGATCAGTTTACTTCATTTATTGATAAACACCATAAGATCAGTGAAGTAGGTGTAAAGTGGAAGCAGTAGATCTGCAGAGAATATTATTTGAGCCCCTAGCACTTTATATATGAATGTCTCCACATATTTTAGTGTATTTGTGATGATTTATGTGCACACACAATAGGACAGCGCTGTGACACATAATGCTCTTCTAGGTGATAAAGGGAATACTTACCTTTGTTACAGCAGCAGTCCGGTATAAGTTATTTCTGTAGGTATTTGAGTTGTTACACATAGCGCAGGTTTTATTCTATTTATATTGGTGACATAATTGCCCAAATCTGGGGATCAGGAGCCATTTCCACCCTTTACTCTCGGCTGGGGATCTTTGTATCCATATAACAGATGTTCTACATGACTAAATCTGACATCAATTTTACTGCAAAATCAAAGGGGCCAAAATGTCCCCCCCCCCTCCCCCCGAGCAGTAATATATTTCTATCTCCCTTGGTGGGAGTGGAGATGACCCCATCTATAAGGATATACAGTACATACACACAGCACAAGGACGTGTTCACACTACAAGACGTTTCTGCAGTTCCTCTGAGCTCCACAGGGTGGTGATCTCACCTCTACCCAGACAGGAAGTCTCTATGGAAGACA
>CM053028.1:557019332-557036568 GCA_028564925.1 Lithobates sylvaticus | reverse complement strand
TTTCAGCTTTCGGTGCTCTCACGCTTTGACTGACAATTACTCAGTCATGCAACACTGTACCCAAATGAATTTTTTGTCCTTTTTTTCCCACAAATAGAGCTTTCTTTTGGTGGTATTTGATCACCTCTGGGTTTTTTATTTTTTGCGCTATAATTGAAAAAATACCGAAAATTTTGAAAAAAAACGCATTTTTCTTCGTTTCTGTGATACAATTTAGGAAATTATTAATTTTTCTTCATAAATTTTGGCCACAATTTATACTGCCACATATCTTTGGTAAAAATAACCCAAATTAGTGGAAATTATTTGGTCTTTGTGAAAGTTACAGACTCTACAATCTGTGGTGCGAATTATACAAAATTGATCACACCTGATGTACTGGTGGCCTATCTCATTTCTTGTGACCCGAACAAGCCAGGAAAGTACAAATACCCCCCAAATGACCCCTTTTTTGAAAGTAGACATTCCAAGGTATTTAGTAAGAGGCATGGTGAGCTTTTTGATGTTGTCATTTTTTCCCACAATTCTTTGCAAAATGAATTATTTTTTTATTTTTTATTTTTTTTCTACAAAATTGTCATTGTAATAGGTTATTTCTCTCACATGGCATGTGTATACCACAAATGACACCCCAAAATAAATTCCGCTACTCCTCCTGATTATTACGATACCACATATGTGGGACTTTTCCACAGCCTGACCACATAGAGAGGCCCAACATGCAGGGAGCGCCATCACGTGTTCTAGGAGCATAAATTACACATCTAAATTGTTGACTACCTATTACACTTTTGAAGGCCCTGGAGCACCAGGACAATGACACGTGGCACTGACGTGGCACTGATGACACTGATGTGACACTGACGTGGCACTGATGACACGTGACACTGACGTGGCACTGATGACACGTGACACTGACGTGGCACTGATGACAGATGGTACTAATACGGGGCACTGATGACACGTGACACTGATGACAGATGGCACTAATATGTGGCACTGATGAGAGATGGCACTCATACATGGCACTGATATCACGTGGCACTAATATGTGGCACTGATGAGAGATGGCACTAATACGTGGCACTGATGACAGACGGCACTAATACGTGGCACTGATGACACATGACACTGATGACAGATGGCACTGATACGTGGCATTGATGACAGGTGACACTGATAACAGATGGCACGTGGCACTGACAGGTGGCACTAATATGTGGCACTGATGACAGATGGCACTATGTGGCACTGACGACAGATGGCACTGACTACAGGTGGCACTGGGGATGGCACTGGCACTGGCACTGGGGATGGCACTGGCAGATGGCACTGGCAGATGGCACTGGGGATGGCACTGGCAGATGGCACTGGGGATGGCACTGGCGGATGGCACTGGGGATGGCACTGGCAGATGGCACTGGGGATGGCACTGGCAGATGGCACTGGGGATGGCACTGGCAGATGGCACTGGGGATGTCATTGGGCACAGATGGCATTGGGGACAGGTTGCAGTGGGCACAGATGGCATTTTTTTTTTTTTTTTGTTAAAAACTTACGGCGCTGCAGCCGTTCATCTCCCCCCTCCTCACACGCTGTCTCTGTGTGAGGAGGAGGAGCGGCGCTGAGAGATGATCTCATATGTTTACATATGAGATCATCTCTCATTGGCCAGGGCGATCGCGCTGTAAACGGCCGCTGTTATTGGCCGTTTACAGCGATCTGTGATTGGCCGTGTCCGAGGGACACGGCCAACACAGAATTTCCCTGCTGTGCGCTCGTGAGCGCGCACAGGGAACGAGGAAAGGGGAGGCCGTCATATGACGGCCTCCCGGGATTTGGCATCCGCGCTGTGGCCGTCATTCGGCTACGGCCGGATGCGAAGTGGTTAATGACCGTTCCAACTACCACTGCTTTGTCCTCCTTTGGAATGAAGGGGATGAGTCTGCATAGCAGGCGGAGCAGATGGTGAGAACCACTGACTACTGCTCCTATTTGGGCATCCATTGACATTTCTGATTCAAAAATGACTCCGAGACTCTTGGCCTTGGTCCTAGTGGTAATGGTCTGTCCAAAAATGGTGGGTGGTGTCCAAGGGATCTTGGTTCGGGGGTTTTGATTTGCATGTAGAATAAGAAGTTCTGTTTTCGATTCGTTAAGTTTGAGGGAGCTAGTGGTCATCCAGTCGTCTATCATAGTGAGGCATTTTTCTAGTTGCTGATGATGGTCTTTTTGTCCGGTGATACGAAAATATAATTGCGCGTCGTCAGCGTATGAGTGAAAGCAGAGGTCTGATCTTCTGATGATTTTGAGGAGTGGGCAGATGTATATGTTGAAGAGCACTGGCGACAAGGGTGATCCTTGAGGGACTCCACAAGAGATTGCCCGGGTTTCAGAGGTGAAACCTCCTAGTTTCACTGTCTGGGACCGATTTCCTAGGAATGATGCGAACCATTGTAGATCTGAGTCTGTGACTCCTGCTACTTCTGTGAGGAGGATGAGTAGAGTATTGTGGTCCACAGTATCAAACGCTGCACTGAGGTCCAACAGTACCAGGAGACATGATTCTCCGCCATCTGCTGCTTCGAGGGCGTCATCCCATATCTTCAGGAGTGTGGTTTCTGTCCCATGGCCTGGGCGGAAGCCTGATTGTAGCGGGTCCAGGAGTTTGTGTGTGTCCAGATGGCTGATCTTCATCATGTAAGAAACAGTTGATAAGGAGATCAGAGATCACCAAAGACATGGATGAAGTGTTGTACCGTGTTGGTTATTGATAGCAGTATAAAAATAAAAATGGAGTCATTACCTTTCATTGGCTGAGTGCATTTTGTGGTGGAAGATTTTACAAACACTTAGAGGTTTATTTATAATAAAAATAGTTGAACGGTTATGACCGGCATTCGCCCAGCCATGATTAATATTGGCCGTATTTTATTTCATACTCTGATTTCCTTGACTCCATCTAATGACCATAATGCAGTATTGCACTAATTGAGGTATTTCAGGAAAAATACCAGATTATGGCCACTAGATGGAGCTGATGATCATAGGAAATCACTGTGTTAAATCACAGACAGAAATTGTAACATCTGGATGAATGATTGTCACATTAATCTAATATATTTTTAGAAAAATAGACCTCTTAGTCTCCTTCATCAGACATGTCTTCATACTAATACCTGAGATCATACTCATACACTTATCAGTACAGTACACACTGAAGGATAGAACTTAAATAAGCCAACACTATTAGACTAACCATTGAATTAAAATGAGAAATACTATGTTTGGACTTTAGATGGCGCTAAGTATAATAGCACTTATCTCCAGCTAGTGGCAAATGTAGTATTTTCTATTTTAAATCAATGGAAATTATTCGACCAGCAAATAGCCAATTAAACTCAATTTTCCCCTCATTCACACAGAAGGAATGTACATGTATTTTCATTGGGTGAATTATTATGTAAATTATTTATGAATAGACCCCTAAATGTCAGGAGACGTTTATATAAATATGGGAAGTATGTAGCAGATAAATGAATAGACCTCCTAGCAATGTTATTACCAGGCTGCAGCTAGGGGGGGGGGGGTCTAATGATTAGAGTGTGACCACAGCAGAGGGATCCCATGTCACATTACTGATGATGTCAATCGGCAAAAAAAAATACACTAAATGGAAGTTTAAAATACACAAATACAATGCTTTGCCAATTTTATGGTAAAATATAAAGATGATTTTGTGCCGAGTGAATAGATAACCAACATTTGGTGTGCCGTTGAAATGAAAAGTAACTTTGGTACTCAAAAACAGCCTATAGGTGACACTTTAACCCAGGGGTACCCAACCCTTTAAAGAGCGAGGGCCATTTTAGTGACTTGGTAACCAGTGTAGCGGGCGGATGACAGGTCTGTGTCCCCTCTACATATGCAGAGCAGACATGGACACAGCCTGCTCTACTCTATGCACCTTCCAGTCCTTTCCACCCAGACAGAAAGGGACGGATCCCCTTCTGTTTTTTTTAAGTGGATCGGATTGGAGATAGGCGGGTGTAAAAGTACACAAGTCCATTTACATCTGACGCTCTATAGAGTCTGCGCGAAAAACAGACAGGTGGACCCAATCGGACTGATCGAGTGAAATGGACCTAAGGCTGCTTTCACACTAATGCAGCTCAACTGACCTCAATCTTCACTTCTGCCTCAGGATTCCTGCAGGTATCACTGGTTCGTGGGTATGGGTGGCGGCTGCTTCTGTCCCCCAGGTGGGTATGGGTGGCGGTTGCTTCTGTCCCCCAGGTGGGTATGGGTGGCGGCTGCTGCTGTTCCCCAGGTGGGTATGGATGGCAGCTGCTGCTGTCCCCAAGGTGGGTATGTACGGTGGCTGCTCCTGTCCCCCAGGTGGGTATGGGTGGTGGCTGCTGCTGTTCCCCAGGTAGGTATGGATGGCGGCTGCTGCTGTCCCCCAGGTGGGTATGGACAGCGGCTGCTGCTGTTCCCCAGTTGGGTATGGATGGCGGCCCCCTGCTGTTCCCCAGGCGGGTATGGACGGCGGCTGCTGCTGTTCCCCAGGTGGGTATGAGTGGTGGCTGTTCCCCAGGTGGGTATGGGTGGCGGCTGCTGCTGCTGTTCCCCAGGCGGGTATGGACGGCGGCTGCTGCTGTTCCCCAGGTGGGTATGGGTTTGCGGCTGCTGCTGTTCCCCAGGCTGGTATGGGTGGCGGCTGCTGCTGTTCCCCATGTGGGTATGGACAGCAGCTACTTCTGTCCCCAGGTGGGATACAGCTATACAGTAGGTATAGAATGATGAGGAAAATTTACAGTATTACAGTTATAGTCCACCATCGCTACATTACCTTTTTAGCAAAATTCCTACCACGTCTCTCAGAAGTCTGTGGACCATTGAGAAAGCTTCTGGACAAGGATGTGGTTTGGCATTGGCTTCCTAAGCATGATAATGCAGTGCAGCAAATCAAACGTTTGGTCACAGGTACAAGTGGAGCTCCACCCAAAAATGGAAGCTCTGCTTGTTTACTTCCTCCCCACCTACGGTGCCACATTTGGCACCTATTAAGGGGAGTGAGTACCTGTTTTTGACAGGTATCCATCCCCACTTCCTGGAGACCTCCCCGCATTGATATTCCTTAGAAGTTCGCCCCCCCCCCTCCTCTTTCCTCCACTGTCAGGCCAGTTAGAAAGTGCAGCGTACTTTGCGTATGCGCAGTAGGGAACCGGCTGTGAAGCCAAAAGGCTTCGCTGCTAGTTTCCCTTACCACGAATGGCAGCGGCAGCACCCGAGAGCATGTTGCTAACGTTACAAAACTATTGCCTGAAAGTTGTCTATAAACCTGGACCTGAAATGTACATTAGTGACGCTCTTAGCAGAGCTACAGCAGCAGGTGGCACACCTGAATGTGCACAACACATGGTCTACAATGTTCTTGAAATATTTTATTTAAGCAAAGGACAGGGTTCAAGGACACACAACATTGCATAGACACATTGGCATACAGTACAGCACAACCCAAAACTTGAGATACTAGAAACAGAAGAAGACATTATGCCTACGAAATGTCCAAGGCATCATTTATATCCCTGGTTAGTCATAGAGAAGACATAATCTCAAAACTGGACAAGACTAGGGCAGACCATAGCCAAGGAATAAATTGCTCGGCAGGGTGAGCCCCCGAAAACAGCCCAGAGCATTTTCCAAACTTTTTTTTTTAAATAAAAGTACCGTGGAGGCACTGAACAGAGGAATGAGAAAAAGATGGTAGAGTGTAAGAAGAAGAAAAGAGCAAGATGATAAAGAGAAGTGAAAGGTAATAAGAAGGAGAGGGAGAAAGGGAGAGAGAAAAAGGGGGGCAAAATGTGAAACCGTGAACCACATAAGCGATAATCTGAATGCATGATCAGTATCCCCGAAGTATCTAATGTATTCAGGGTCTTGACAGGCCCATTTTAGTCTACAGAGTCACATTCAAAAAGGGTTGGGCCCTCATCAGAGAAGACGAACATGTTCCATAACGACCAAGTTTTGGAGTAACGTTCCTGTTGATGATGTGCTGAGAGGATGAGATCCTCCTAATTTGTTAATTTCCTCCACTTTTTTGAGCCACATTCCGATGGTTGGAGAATGTGAGGATTTCCATTTAAGAGTAGGGTTGAGCGAACCCGAACTGTAAAGTTTGGGTCCGTACCGGACTTTTGGGTGTCCGGGACCCGGACCCGAACCCGAACTATTGCCTGTAAGTTCGGGTCCGGTGTTCGGCGCTGTATTGGCGCCTTTTTCACAGCTTTAGGCCAGCCAATGGATGATCGTTTTACTGGTGTGCCCTAGAAGCCATCACAGCCATGCCTACTAATGGCATGGCTGTGATTGGCCAGTGCAGCATGTGACCCAGCCTCTATATATAGACCACACACAGCACACAGCGTCATTCTGTTAGACACACACTGTTAGGCAGGTTCCTGTGCTGCAGAACAGAGAGATAGAAGATTAGAAGATAGGAGTTAGTGTGCTAAAGTCAGTCCACATTCCTGGAATTTTATTCTAATTAGTTAGATCAGTGAGTGATCTAGATAGCTAGAGTAGGGAGGGATTTTCTTTATTTTGCAAAAGAAAGAGGCAGACATAATTATTGAAGAGATTCCTAAATCAATTGTACCCTGGCTGGGGTGCAGTGCAGTCACAGTAACAGTGCCATGAGGCCAGTGCCAGACAAAATCTAAACGTTTTACCTTCAAGCTCAGTGCAACATTACTGCACTGCATATACTAAAACATACACCACAGTCTGTGTGTATTCTGCTATTGGAAAAACATTGCATAAAAATTGAATTTTGCTTTTATATTTTTTTTTTACCAATAGCATTTTCTGCGTGTTCCTACATAAACGCTGTAGATACTGTCCGTGTAGTCTGATATTGCAAAAAAATTAAATTTTGCAGTGTTTTTTTTCTTCCCAATAGCATTTTCTGCGTTTTCATAAACGCTGTAGATACTGTCCGTGTAGTCTGATATTGCAAAAAAATAAAATTTTGCAGTGTTTTTTTTTTCTTCTCAATAGCATTTTCTGCGTTTTCATAAACGCTGTAGATACTGTCCGTGTAGTCTGATATTGCAAAAACATTGCAAAAAAATTCAAATTTTGCAGTGTTTTTTTTTCTTCCCAATAGCATTTTCTGCGGTTTCATAAACGCTGTAGATACTGTCCGTGTAGTCTGATATTGCAAAAAAATAAAATTTTGCAGTGTTTTTTTTTCTTCCCAATAGCATTTTCTGCGTTTTCATAAACGCTTTACATACTATCCGTGTAGTCTGATATTGCAAAAACATTGCAAAAAAATAAAATTTTGCAGTGTTTTTTTTTTTCTTCCCAATAGCATTTTCTGCGTTTTCATAAACACTTTACGTGTACGTGTATTCTGCTATATACAAAAACACCCATTTAGGGCGAGATCATAAATTTTGAAAATATGAGGAGATCATCAAAAAGGGGACGTGGCCCGGGTCGTGGTGCTGCTGGTGGCGCTCCTGTTGCAGGGAGAGGACGTGGTCGATCTGTGCCAGCTACACGCACTAGTGAAACACCTTCCGCAGGTGCGAGTAGGCGACAGAGCCTGCAGCAGTATTTTGGCGTGCCTAATGAGGCTGTACGAATGTCGAGGCCAGGACAAGTACAGGCGATAGTAGATTGGGTTGCTGCTGACAGTGCCTCCGGTTCCTTCACATTGTCTCCCACCCAGTCTCCTGATGAAAGTTCAGAGTTGGCACCTGCAGCCGATGTTCATCAGTCTTTCACCTCACCCCCTTGCAAATCAGCCAATCAGTCTGAGCCCCAAATCATGCAGCAGTCTCTTCTGCTTTTTGATGACTCTGTTAGCAGGGTTTCCCAGGGCCATCCACCTAGCCCTGCCCCAGAAGTGGAAGAGATTGTGTGCACCGATGCCCAACCACTTATGTTTCATGATGAGTACATGGGAGGACCAATGCAGCACGCCTCGGATGATGACGAAACACAGGTGCCAACTGCTGCTGCTTTCGCCATTGTGCAGACCGACAAGGAGGGCAGGGGTGATTTTTGGGTGGAAGATGATGTGGAGGACGATGAGGTCCTTGACCCCACATGGAATCAACGTCATGCAGGTGACCAGTGTAGTTCAGAGGAAGAGGCGGTGGTCGCACAGAGCCACCAACACAGCAGAAGAGGGAGCAGGGTGCAAAAGCGGAGCGTCCATCCCCTAGACAGTACGTCTGCTACTGCCCAACGCAGCAAGGGACCAAGCACACCAAAGCCAGGTGCAAGGAGTTCCCTAGCGTGGCAGTTCTTCAGACAATGTCCTGATGACAAGACACGAGTGGTTTGCACGCTGTGCAATCAGAGCTTGAAGCGAGGCATAAACGTTCTCAACCTGAGCACAACCTGCATGACCAGGCATCTAAGTGCAAAGCACGAGATGCAGTGGAGTAGACACCGCAAAAACCAAGAAAGGTCTCTGGCTCCTCCTGCTTCCTCTTCTGCTGCAGTCTCGGCCTCTTCATCCACCTCTGTAGTGACAGTGACACCTGCCAACCCGCAAACAGAGGATCTGCCAGCAACACTACCACCTGGGTCACCAACCATCTCCACAATGTCCCATGGAAGCTTTCAGCTCTCTATTTCCCAAACACTGGAGTGGAAGAGGAAGTACCCCCCTAGCCACCCGCGATCCCTGGCCCTGAATGCCAGCATTTCAAAATTGCTCGCCTTTGAAATGCTTTCATTCCGTCTGGTGGAGACGCAGAGTTTTCAAAGGCTGATGTCATTGGCTGTCCCACAGTACGTCGTGTCCAGCCGCCACTACTTTTCCAGATGAGCTATCCCTTCCCTGCACAACCAAGTGGGGGACAAAATCAGGTGTGCACTGCGCAACGCCATCTGTGGCAAGGTCCACCTAACTACGGATGCGTGGACCAGTAAGCACGGTCAGGGACGTTATATCTCCCTAACAGCACACTGGGTAAATGTAGTGGCGGCTGGGCCTGAGGCGGATAGCAGTTTGGCGCATGTCCTAACACCACGAGGATTGCAGGGCACTTCAGTTTGCCTCCTGTTGCTAACTCCTCCTACTCCGCCTCCTCATCCTCTACCGCCTCCTCATCCGGTCAGCGTAACACCTTCACCACCAACTTCAGCACAGCCAGGGCTAAACGACAGCAGGCAGTTTTAAAACTTTCCTGTTTGGGGGAAAAACCCCACACCGCGCAGGAGTTGTGGAGGGACATGGAACAACAGACCGATGAATGGTTGGTGGCAGTGAGCCTCAAGCCCGGCCTGGTGGTGTGTGATAATGGGCGAAATCTCGTAGAAGCTCTGGGCCTAGCCGATTTGACGCACATCCCTTGCCTGGCGAATGTGCTGAACTTGGTGGTCCAGAGGTTCCTGAAGAATTACCCCGATATGCCAGAGCTGCTGCAGAAAGTGCGGGCCGTCTGTGCGCACTTTCAGCGTTCTCACCCTGCTGCTGCTCGCCTGTCAGCGCTGCAGCGTAACTTCGGCCTTCCCGCTCACCGTCTCATATGTGACGTGCCCACAAGGTGGAACTCCACCTTGCACATGCTTGCCAGACTGTGCGAGCAGCAGCAGGCGATAGTGGAGTTTCAGCTGCAGCACGCACGCGTGATTTGCTCTGCGGAACAGCACCACTTCACCGCCAATAACTGGGCCTCCATGCGAGACCTGTGTGCCTTGTTGCGCTGTTTCGAGTACTCCACCAACATGGCCAGTGCCGATGACGCCGTTCTCAGTGTTACTATCCCAGTTCTATGCCTCCTTGAAAAAACTCTTAAGGCAATGATGGAAGAGGATGTGGCACAGGATGAGGAGGAGGCGGAGGAGGAGGAAGAGGGTTCATTTCCAAGGCTTTCAGGGCAGTCATTTACAAGTGGCTACGAGGCTGGGTTCCTGAACCAACAAGCGCCAGGTACACAATTGTCTGGCAGCAAGGCCACAGTTCTGAAGGATGACGAGGTGGAGGATGAGGAGGAGATGGAGGAGGAGGAGGAACCATGTTCACAGCAGGGTGGCACCCAGACCAGCTCATGTCTATCACTGGTGCGTGGCTGGGGGGATACAGAGGACACAGACGATACACCTCCCACAGAGGACAGCTTTTCCTTGCCTCTGGGCAGCCTGGCACACATGAACGATTACATGCTGCAGTGTCTCCGCAATGACCGCCGAGTTGCCCACATTTTAACTGGTGCTGATTATTGAGTGGCCACCCTGCTGGATCCCCATTACAAGGACAACGCGCCGTCCTTAATTACCTCACTGGAGCGTGATCGTAAGATGCGCGAGTACAAGCGCACGCTGGTAGACGCGCTGCTGGTGGCATTCCCACTTGGAAGCGGGGGTACGGTGGAAGCACAAGGCGAAGGCAGAGGAGGAGGAAGAGGTCACCAACGCAGCCGGGGCACCGCCAGCAGCTCGCAAGGCAGGGTTAGCATAGCCGGAATGTGGAAAAGCTTTTTCGGCACGCCACAACAACCAGCACCACCAGCTGAGATGGAACGTCTTAGCAGGAGGCAGCATTTCACCAACATGGTGGAGCAGTATGTGTGCACACGCGTACACGTACTGCATGACGGGTCTGCCCCCTTCAACTTCTGGGTCTCCAAATTGGGCACATGGCCTGAGCTTGCCCTTTACGCCTTGGAGGTGCTGGCCTGCCCTGCAGCCAGTGTATTGTCTGAATGTGTATTTAGCACGGCAGGGGGCGTTATCACAGACAAGCGCAGCCGCCTGTCCAGAGCCAATGTGGACAAGCTCACGTTCATTAAAATGAACCAGGCATGGATCCCACAGGACTTGGCCGTACCTTATGCAGAATAGACACATATACCGGTGTTCTGACGAAAACTGTCTTGCTATCGGATAGTGTCCGGCCACTTACTGCGCAGGTGCAGTGCTTGCGCAGTACGGAGGACAAGGAGATTCACAAAATCTCCAAAGATGAACGTCGCCTGCGCAGTGAGTGCAGGTTCAAGCCAGACCATCCAAGTGGACATACGGTAGCACATAGTAACAGGGCCCCTCACGGGCTCGCTTGGCTAGACTTCAACCTCGGATGATGTGGCTTGAACCTGGAGTCACCGCGCATCGTCTTCGGAGAGTTTCAAAATCCCCTTGTTCTACGTACTGAGCAAGCGCAGTACAGGGCGGACACTATGCGACGGGGGACAGAATTTGACACATCATTCACCACTAGCCTTACCCAGCCATTGTTGTATTTTTGAACCAGTGTTGGCTACCTCGTCCTCCTCCACCGCCGCTTCCACCTACACCGCCACATCCACCGCCACCTCAACCTCCTACTCCATTTGAATTTTGTCCTCCTAGGTCAAGATTATAATTTTTTCATTTTTTTTTAATTTCCAAGTATTTTATTTTCCCACTATCTTATCCATTAAATTGAATACATTTTTCCAGAAAGTGCGTATTCTGGGGTATTCCCACCATATGTGCGACATCGTGCCATTGAGTTTCTGAGGTTCTTAATGACTTCCTGTACCTCTTCTGCTGAGAAGGGGGCCTCCAGCATTTTTTTTTATTTTTTATTTTTTTGATGTTATTTTAAGTTATTTCCCTATCCACATTTGTTTGCAGATCACTTGCCATGCTCTTAACAACGTTTTGTTGCCATTTGCAGCCCTCTAGCCCTTTCCATGACCTTTTTACAGCCATTTTAGTGTTCAAAAGTCCGGGTCCCCATTGACTTCAATGGGGTTCGGAGTTCGGGGTCAAGTTCGGGTCAAGTTCGGTCCCGTACCCGGACTTTTTTCCGAAGTTCGGCCGAACCCGCCGAACCCGAACATCCAGGTGTCCACTCAACTCTATTTAAGAGGGATGCATGTCTTAGCGACATCAAGGAGATGGCAAATTATTAATTTCTTATAGAGCCTCCCTGGGGTATTGGAGGCATGGAGAAGAAAAAAAGGCTGGGTGGTTCCGCCAGCTGACCATAGAGCTGATCAGAGACCAGAATGGCTCCAATCATCTCTATGGCCTAAGAAACCGGAAGCTACAAGCATTTCATGACTTAAACATGATATAAAAAGCACCATTGGGAAATTGGGAAAGCATTTTATCACACCGATCTTGGTGTGGTCAGATTCTTTGAGGGCAGTGGAGAGATCTAGGGTCTAATAGACCCCAAATTTTTCAAAAAAGAGTACCTGTCACTACCTATTGCTATCATAGGGGATATTTACATTCCCTGAGATAACAATACAAATGATAAAAAATATATATAAATGAAAGGCACAGTTTAAAAATAAAATTAAAAGGCAATATAAATAATAAAAAAAAAAAAAAAGCACCCATGTCCCCCCCTGCTCTCGCATAAAAGAGAACGCAAGCTTCGGTCTGGCGTCATATGTAAACAGCAATTGCACCATGCATGGGAGCTATCACCGCGAAGGTCAGATCGAGGGCAGTAATTTTAGCAGTGGACCTCCTCTGTAAATCTAAAGTGGTAACCTGTAAAGGCTTTTAAATGCTTTTAAAAATGTATTTAGTTTGTCGCCGCTGCACGTCTCTGCGTAATTTTAAAGCATTTCATGTTTGGTATCCATGTACTAGGCCTAAGATCATCTTTTTTATTTCATTAAACATTTGGACAATATAGTGTGTTTTAGTGCATTAAAATTAAAAAAAGTGTGTTTTTTTTTTTTAAAAATGCGTTTGAAAATCGCTGCGCAAATACTTTTTAAAAAAAAATTAAACACCCACCATTTTAATCTGTAGGGCCTTTGCTTTAAAAAATATATATATAATGTTTGGGGGTTCAAAGTAATTTTCTTGCAAAAAAAATGTTTTTTTCATGTAAACAAAAAGTGTCAGAAAGGCCTTTGTCTTCAAGTGGTTAGAAGGGTGGGTGATGTTTGACATAAGCTTCTAAGGCCCCTTTCACACTGGGGCAGTTTTCAGGCGGTACATCGCTAAAAATAGCGCCTGTACACCGCCTGAAAAAAACGGCCCCATTCACTCCAGTGTGAAAGCCGGCGGGCTTTCACACTGGAGCGGTGCGCTAGCAGGACGGCAAAAAAAGTCCTGCCAGCAGCATCTTTGGAGCGGGATAGGAGCGGTGTATTCACCGCTCCTATACCGCTCCTTCCCATTGATTTGAATGGGACACCGCGGTAATACAGCGGCAATACCGCCGCAAAGCACCGCTGCGGCGGCGCTCTGCGGGGGATTTTAACCCTTTTTTGGCCACTCGCGGGGGGTAAAACCGCACCGCGAGCGGCCGAATCCCGCGGGCAAAACGACGGTAAAGCAGCGCTAAATATAGCGCTGCTTTACCGTCACCGCGGCTCCCGCCCCAGTGTGAAAGGGGCCTAAATGTTGTGCATAAAATGCCAGGACAGTTCAAAACCCCCCAAAATGACCCCATTTTGGAAAGTAGACACCCCAAACTATTTGCTGAGAGGCATGTCGGGTCCATAGCATATTTTATATTTAGACACAAGTTGCGGGAAATTTTTATTTATTTTTTTGCACAAAGTTGTCACTAAATGATATATTGCTCAAACATGCCATGGGCATATGTGGAATTACACCCCAAAATACATTCTGCTGCTTTTCCTGAGTACGGGGATACCACATGTGTTGGACTTTTTGGGAGCCTAGCCGCGTACGGGACCCCGAAACCAATCACCGCCTTCAGGATTTCTAAGGGCGTAAATTTTTGAATTCACTCCTCACTGCCTATTACTACCTATCACAGTTTCAACCCCTCCCCCAAATATATCATTTAGTGACAACTTTGTGTAAATTATTTTATTTTTTTGTCATTATTCAATCACTTGGGACAAAAAAATGTAATATTCAATGTGCTGAACATTCCTCTCAGCAAATTCCTCGGGGTGTCTACTTTCCATAATGGGGTGATTTAGGGGGAGGGGTTTCTACTGACATTTTAGCACCTCAGGAAATGAGATAGGCAGTCATAAACTAAAAGCTGCAGAAATTCCAGAAAATGTCCCCCAGTTTGTAGACACTAGAACTTTTGCGCAAACCAATAAATATACTCTTATTGACATTGTTTTTACCAAAGACATGTGGCTCAATACATTTTTGCTTAAATGTATGACTAACATTGAGTTTATTGGATTGTTTTTTATAAGAAAAAGTAGAAAATACACTAAAATATGTGGAGACATTCGTATATAAAGTGCTAGGAGCTCAAATAATATTCTCTGCAGATCTACTGCTTCCACTTTACACCTACTTCACTGATCTTATAATATTTGCTGCTATATTAAATAAAGCAAAATCCTGTGTAAATCCATGTCATCATACAATATTTTGTGCTCAATATAATGTTCTCTGCAAGTCCACTGCTTCCATTTTGCATCTACTTCAAAAAACGTATTTTGCTAAAAAATTATAATCCAGAAATCAATAAAACTCCCCAGTAAGGGGGCGCCCTCACCATCACGTGTGTAAGAGCTGGAAGAAGGCGTGGCTACACTACAGCTGGCACAGTTTGGAGCACCGAGAACTTTACACCTTATCAACTTTTCATTGATTGGTGGATTATTGTTTTTAGAAAAATAAGTTCATTGAAGTAGATTCAAAGTGGAAGCAGTGGACTTGCAGAGAACACTATATTGAGCACAAAATATTGTATGATTACATGAATTTGCACAGATTTTTAATTTATTTAATATAGCAGAAAATATTATAACATTAATGTTATAGTGTTATATATATATGTTATATAGTTATAGTAGGTGCAAAGTGGAAGCAGTGGATCTGCAGGGAACATCATCTTGAGCACAAAGCACTTTATGTTGTATATGAATTTGCACATGGATCAGTTTACTTCATTTATTGATAAACACCATAAGATCAGTGAAGTAGGTGTAAAGTGGAAGCAGTAGATCTGCAGAGAATATTATTTGAGCCCCTAGCACTTTATATATGAATGTCTCCACATATTTTAGTGTATTTGTGATGATTTATGTGCACACACAATAGGACAGCGCTGTGACACATAATGCTCTTCTAGGTGATAAAGGGAATACTTACCTTTGTTACAGCAGCAGTCCGGTATAAGTTATTTCTGTAGGTATTTGAGTTGTTACACATAGCGCAGGTTTTATTCTATTTATATTGGTGACATAATTGCCCAAATCTGGGGATCAGGAGCCATTTCCACCCTTTACTCTCGGCTGGGGATCTTTGTATCCATATAACAGATGTTCTACATGACTAAATCTGACATCAATTTTACTGCAAAATCAAAGGGGCCAAAATTTCCCCCCCCCCCCCCCCCCCGAGCAGTAATATATTTCTATCCCCCTTGGTGGGAGTGGAGATGACCCCATCTATAAGGATATACAGTACATACACACACAGCACAAGGCCGGGTTCACTATATGAGACGTTTCTGCAGTTCCTCTGATCTCCACAAGGTGGTGATCTCACTTCTACCCAGACAGGAAGTCTCTATGGAAGACAGGAAGTCTCTATGGAAGACAGGAAGTGATGTCAGATACAGACAGGAAGTGATGTCAGATACAGGGAAGACAAAGGACATTCCATTTGGAAGGACGTAGAGAGAAGACACGTTGCTGGATTTGGCGGCAGAGGAGGTAATACATAGATTAACCCCTTCAGGGGGATCAGTTAATGATTAATATATAAATGAACGGATTCAGTCAGCGCAAAATCACAATATAAATCCTAACCTAAACAGCTGAACACTTAAAGCCAATATGTCGCAATCCTTAAATGAACATAAAATACATAATAGTGCACAGCGCTAAAAATGAACTAAAGATACATAAGGATGATAGCTAGCTGCTATAAAACGCATAGAGAGTCTCAGATTATGAAGTTGGAAAGCCGGGGATGACATAAATGGAGACACCAGCAGACGAGAGTGAACTCCTCAATAGTGATCAGGGTGCTGAAGACGATGGTAATCAGTGTAGATCCTTATCTGTGCTTCCACCACCGTAGATACAGGCCGCTCACCTTAATCTGTGGACCTCGGAATGAACAGAAAGGTCACTCAATCAGTCCCCACTGGGGCAATCATAAGATGTAAATCTGTCTCACAGCCGATCCAACCATAGAAATCCAGCCTCAATAGTGCAGCAGCAGTATGAATAATCTCCTATGCAGTCAAGGTTCATGTAAAATCAATGAGACATACATAGTGCTCTCCGTTTTGACTAAAAAACGTATTTTATTAAAAGTTATAATGCTACATAGAAACTTAGCACTGAATCCCCAGTGCTAGGATGCGAGGCATACAGAATATCACATGTAAAACCAGGAAGGTGGCTGTAGCGACGTCACGGTACCCTCCCGAACGCGTATCGTCCCTGTGGGCTGGACTTCTTCAGCGAATTACGGGGGCTCATGAGTCGGCTTCTCTGTACACTTGCAGCAGCACACCCCTTGTGCAGACAGTTTGCAAAAAAAAAAAAAAAAAACGGAGCGCACTATATATGTCTCGTTGATTTTCCATGAACCTTGACTGCATAGGAGATTATTCATACTTCTGCTGCACTATTGAGGCTGGATTTCTATGGTTGGATCGGCTGTGAGACAGATTTACATCTTATGATGTCTAGTCAGGGAGGAGTCTCCATCCATGTGTGGCGATTTGGTTACAACCATAAAGGATGAGCTTCCGGGCCACCTTTCAAGCTTTTAGGTCAAACCTAAGAGAGGAACCAGGTCCCTCCTCAAGGGATACCAGGGTTCCCCAGCCATCTTCGGAGCCCCAAGGAGGCTCTCAAATACTACTATGGGGGCCCGATATCCCAGGACACTTCCCAAGAGTCAGTTTTCCTTGCTCCAAATGAATCCGATTCTGAGGAGGAGGAAAATGAAACGGATGCCGCTTCTAAATACAAAATGTCGCTAGAAGAGGTTGGAGGGCTCCTGAAAGTAATCCATGCTACTTTGGGGATAGAAGAGGAAAAGAAGGAACTCTCCCTACATGACCGCATGTACGCTGGTTTAGGAGATTCAAAAGGCCGTTCTTTTCCAGTCCATTCAATTATCACAGATATGATTAAAAAAGAGTGTCTGGAACCTGAGAAAAAGCCATTCTTTTCCCGGGCTCACAGGAGAAGATTTCCATTTGAGGAAAATCCTGACTCTATATGGAACAAAGTTACAAAATTAGACTCTGCCTTTTCTCAGGTCTTGAAGTCTACGGACCTCGCCTTTG